>CM077900.1:2224967-2505778 GCA_039720435.1 Amazona ochrocephala
TATGGATAAATGGATGGAGGGATAAATGGATGGAGGGATGGATGGATGGATGGATGGATGGATGGATGGATGGATGATGGATGGATGGATGATGGATGGATGGATGGATAAATGGATGGAGGGATAAATGGATGGAGGGATGGATGGATGGATGGATGGATGGATGGATGGATGGATGATGGATGGATGGATGATGGATGATGGATGGATGGATGGATAAATGGATAAATGGATGGATGGATGGATGGATGGAGGGATGGATGGATAAATGGATGGAGGGATAAATGGATGGATGGATGATGGATGGATGGATGATGGATGATGGATGGATGGATGATGGATGAATGATGGATGGATGGATGATGGATGGATGGATGGATGGATGGATGGATGGATGGATGATGGATGGATGGATGGATGGATGATGGATGGATGGATGATGGATGATAGCTGATGGATGGATGGATGTTGGATGGATGATGGATGATAGCTGATGGATGGATGGATGGATGATGGATGATGGATGATGGATGGATGGATGATGGATGATAGCTGATGGATGGATGGATGTTGGATGGATGATGGATGATAGCTGATGGATGGATGGATGGATGGATGGATGATGGATGGATGGATGATGGATGATGGATGATGGATGGATGGATGATGGATGGATGGATGGATGATGGATGATGGATGATGGATGGATGGATGGATGGATGGATGTTGGATGGATGGATGGATGGATGATGGATGATGGATGATGGATGGATGGATGGATGATGGATGGATGGATGGATGATGGATGATGGATGATGGATGGATGGATGGATGGATGGATGTTGGATGGATGGATGGATGGATGGATGATGGATGATGGATGATGGATGGATGGATGGATGATGGATGATAGCTGATGGATGATGGATGATGGGAGATGGATGCTGATGTGGTGTCTCCTATGGTGTCCCGGGGCTGAGCCGTGTCCCTGTTCCAGGCCTGGGCTCCTTCGTGGAGAAGCCGCTGCTGCCGTTCAGCAGCGCAGGGCCGCGGCCCCGGCCCTGCCCACAGAGGGGGGACCCGTGTGAGGCCGCAGCTGCGTTCAGGCACGAGCTGGCGCTGAGCGGCCGCGCCGGGGCCTTCGCCGAGCGCATGGGGAGGCTGCGTAGCGCCGCGAACCTGGATGCGCCCGAGAGCGGCTTCGACGCGGTGCTGCAGGCGGCCGTGTGCGGGGTGAGTGAGCACGGGGTGCAATGGGGTGAGGGCGTGGACCCCACAAGAGCCGCTTTCACCTCACGTCCCTATGAACCCCGTTATCCCTTCGCATCCCCCTGTCCCTCAGGACCACCTGGGCTGGGGCTCGGCCACGCGGGTGCTGCTGTTCTGCTCCGACGACGCCTGGCACTCAGCAGGGGATGGGAAGCTCGGGGGCATCACCCGCCCCAGCGACACCCGCTGCCACCTCGATGCCAGCGGCCACTACACGGCTGAGCACCGCCATGTGGGTGCAGGATGGGGGGGCACCGAGGATGGGGTACCCAGCACCAGCGCCCCCATTCACACACAGACATCCCCCCCCCGCCCCAGGACTACCCCTCTGTGGGGCTCCTGGCTCAGGTGCTGGAGGCCGCTGACATTCAGCTCATCTTTGCTGTCACCCGGCCCGTGGTGCCGCTCTATGAGGTTGGGGGGGGTAAAAAGGGATGGTTTGGGGGGAGATATGGGGGGTTTGGGGGGATTCGGGGTGGTTTGGGGTGTCCGTGGGGCTAGTTTGGGTGTTGGTGGTCTCTGGGTGTTTTGGGGTGCCTGGGGCTGTTATTGGGCTATTCTGGGCTGTTCATGCGGCTGCTTGGGGGGGTCCCGGTGTGATTCAGGGTGTTAAGGATGCCCCTGGGGCAGTTTTTGGGTGTCTCTGGGTGGTTTGGGTGCCCCTGGGGCTGGTTTGGGTGCCCCGGGGCAGTTTTTGGGTGGTTTGGGTGCCCTTGGGGATGTTTTGGGTTACGCGGGGCAGTTTTTGGGTGTCTCTGGGTGTTTCGGGTCCCCCTGGGCAGTTTTTGGGTGTCTCTGTGTGTTTTGGGTGCCCTTGGGGCTGTTTTGGGTGCCCCCGGGGCAGTTTTTGGGTGTCTCTGGGTGTTTTGGGGTGCTCAACGCTGTGTTCGGGGTACGGGGGTGGGGGGGGGTTTGGTCCCGTTGTGTGTGCGCGGGTCCGAGCCGTGCCCGCAGGAGCTCAGCCGGGAGCTGCCCCGGGCCGTGGTGCGGGAGCTCCGCGGCGACTCCAGCAACGTCCTGGGGCTCCTGGCGGATGCCTACGAGGTGAGGGGGGGGCCGGGGGCACCCCGGGGTGCGGGAGGGTTGGGGGGGGTGGTGCTGACACCCCCGCGTACCCCCCCATCCCCCCAGGCCCTCGCGTCCACCGTGGAGCTCAAGCACTCGCCGCTGCCCCCCAACATCAGCCTCAGCTTTGAGTCCCACTGCGGGGGTGCCCCCGGCACCCCCCGGCCCCACGGCGGCCTCTGCACCGGTGTCCGCATCAACCAGGAGGTGGGACATGGGGGGACATGGGGAGGTACAGGGATATGGGATATGGGGATATGGGATATGGGGGATATGGAGATACGGGTACATGGTGGGACATTGGGGTATGGGACATAGGAACTGGGAACACGGGGATGTGAGGATATGGGATATGGGGATATGGGACATGGGGATGTGAGGATATGGGACATGGGGATGTGAGGATATGGGACATGGTGATATGGAGGACTGGGGGACATGGGGCTATGGGGCATGGGGACATCAGGGGACATGAGGATGTGGGGGGATATGGGGAAGGAATGGCGGATGTGGGAACACTGGGACAGGTATGGGGGATCATGTGTCTATATGTCCCATATCCACATGTTTGATATCCCATATCCCGATATCCCATATCCCGATATCCCATATCACGATATCCCATATCCCATCTCTCATGTCGTGTCCCGCTCCCCCCCCCCCCCCCCCCCCCCCAGGTGACGTTCACGGTCCGGGCCCGCGCCGCCTCGTGCCCGCTCCCTCTCAGCCTCGTGACGCTGCGCGTGCCGGGCCTCCAGGGGGCGCTGCAGCTCGAGCTGGGCGCGCGCTGCCCGTGCCGCGGCGCCCCCCAGCGGGCGCGAGCCCCCCCGCGCCACGGCGGGAACCCGGAGTGCCGGTACCCGGGGGGGGGGGCTATGGGGCTGACCATGGTGTGAGTCCCCCCCCAAGGTGCCCCTGGACGGGACCCAGCCCCTGGGAGGGGGTTGGCACTCATGGGAGTTATGGGGGGGGGGGTCCTTGCCCCCATGGACCCCTATGGGTGATGGGGGGGTGTCCATAGCCCCTGTTTGGGGCGGGAATAGTGTTGGGAATGCCGTTGGGAATACCGGCTGTGACCCACCGCTGGTGCCCTCCTTACAGGAGCCCCCAAAGCGCCACCATCAGCGACCAGCCAGAGTGAGGACAGCAGGGACCCCCCCCCATCCCTGGACACCCCCACCCCCAAGGACCCCCAATATCAGGGACACCCCCTCCAATCACTGGGGGACCCCCCAACCTCAGGGACCCCCCCTTCTTGTGTTGAAGCCCCTCAATAAACCACACCCCCCATCCCCCCATGTCCTCATCACCCCCTTTGTGGGGGCTACAGCCCCGGGGAGGGGGGGTAAATGGGTGCTGGGTGGGGGTCTTTGCACCCATGGGCCCCTATGGGTTGATGGGAGAGGGTCCATAGACCCCTATGGGTGGTGCTGGGGGGGGTGTCCATGGGCCCCTATGGGTGTACAAGGGATGTCCATAAGCACCCATGGGTGGGGGTGGGGGTGCCCCCCCCCAATGATCCAATGGAGCTGTGAATTAGAAAAAAGAGAAAAAAAAACGACGAGTTTTTATTTAAATAAACCCTAAAGGTGGGGGGGGGGGGGCGGGGATGGGGGGGGGGACACAGGGACCAAGGGGGGGGCACAGGGGGGGAACACAAGGGGGGACACACGAGCTGCGGACAGTGTAATAAAAACTACAGCCCCCCCCCCCAATAATAAAACAAGTGTAAGAAACCCCAAAACCCAACAAAACCACCCCAAAATCAAACCCCGGGGGGGGCGGGGGGGTGGCAGGGGGACCTGTGCCCCCCTTCCTATGCGTGGGGAGGGGGGGGGTTTCCTCAGCATCCCCCCCCCGCCTTTTCCTACTCAGAGGCAACATTTGACCCCCCCAACCCTCATCCTGCCCCCCCCAACCGACGCAGGAAGGTCCAAAAATGGGGGGGTCCGTGGGGGGGGGCTCCTATGTGGCATCACCGGTGCCCCCCCCCAGCTGACAGGGCCACATCCAGGGCCGCTGTGCTTTGAGTGGGGGGGACAGGAGGTGGGAGACCCCCAAAATGGGGCTGGGAGGTGAAGGGGGGAACTCCATGGCCTCTTCTTGCCCCCCCCACAAGGCTCTTGGGGTCCCCCCCAGCATGGGGGGGGGGCTGCAAATGGCCCCCTTTGAGGCCCCCCCCCCCAGCAGAGCCAGGGGGAGTGGCAAGTGAAGGCACCAGCCCCAAACCGTGTGTGAGGAGAAAACCCCCAAAACACCCTAAAAGCGCCCCAAAACATGAGATGAAGGCGCTGGGGGGGGGGGCAGAGCTCATAGGGGGACCCCCCCCCCCTTTCCAATACCAAGTATTCCTCTTGCTGCTCCCAAAGCGGAGGCGCTGGGATCAGCTCCTGCTCCAACCTGAGCCAGGGAAGCCCTTGGGGGGGGGGGGGATGACACCCCCCCCATTCTGCTGCTTTGGGGCTTCCGAGTCTTTCCTGAGAGGGGGGGGGGCGCTGATAAAATGGGTGTGTAGGGAGAGGGGGGGAGGTCTGCAGGTGGCATCCTGTGCTCATCCCCTTGGGAATGGCTTTTCCAGCTCCTTTTCCAAATGCTGTCGGCTCCAAGAGTCCGGGTGAGCGTCCAGGATGAAACGCAGGAGAGATGGAGGAAGAGGATGAGGATGATGAAGAGGGGTGGGGAGGAAGAAAAACCAACCACCCCTGGAGCTGCCGTCGGCATTCCCGGTCGGCATTCCTGGTTGGCATTCCGGTGGCCTCTTAAAGCAGGAGCTGCGCGTCGGGGCTCTTGGTTTGGCAGCCTTGGCACATGCGCTTGTGCCGCAACAGCCGGTCTGTCCTGGAGAAGCTCTGGAAAGGGGTTGGAATTCCATGAGGGAATGCTCCGTGTATCCGGGGGGCATCCAATCCCGGCCGGAGCAGCGGGATACCTGCATGCAGCGCTCGCACTGGTACGGCTTCTCCCCGCTGTGCACGCGCTTGTGCCGCTCCAAGTGGTACTTCTGGATGAAGCGCATGTCGCACACGTCGCACTCAAAGGGCTTCTCCCCTGCAATCACCCCACAAAAGAGGGGGGGGGGACACCCCCAAATTAGGGGTGTAACCCCCCCACCCCATGCACTATTGGGGTGGTGGGGGGGGGGTTTCCTCCCGTACCGGTGTGGATGAGGATGTGCCTCTTGAGGTGGTAGCTGCTGCGGAAGGCACCCAGGCAGTGCTCGCAGATGAAGTTCTTCGGGCTCTGCGCCTGGAAGGGGCCGTTCTGCTCCATAACCAGCACCTACGGGCACAGCCCCCCCAGCTCATGTCAGCACACAAGGGGGGGGGGGGCAATCTCTGGCCCCCCCAACCCAGAACCCCCCCCCCCCCCCAGGCCGTCCTGCGCCTGCCGGAGCTCGGGAATCCTTCCTCCTCCTCCTGCTCCTGCTGCTCTCGTGCTGCGCGGCCGCAAACCTGGCTGCCGAGGCGCGGTCCTCTCCGCGGCGCGCTGCCGGGTCCCTCGGCGCCGGACACACGCTTGCGGCGCTATGGGACACCCACAGTCACCCCCCCGGGCCTCAAAGTGATTTTCCCCCCACCCCCAGCATAGGGGCACCCCAAAGTGATCCCCTCCTTGGCACAGCGAACCCCTGGACACAGGGAGAGCCCAAAGTGACCCCCTGGAGCACAAAGTGATGCGACAGAGGCCAAACCCCGAAGTGGCATCCCTGGGGACAAGGATACCCCCAAAGTGACACCCCTGGGCACAGGGATACCCCACAGAGCTGAAGTGACACCCCTGAGGGCAGAGCAACAGCCCAAGGGCACAAAGGGACGCCCCACAGAGCCCAAAGTGACACCCCCAGAGCCCATGGTGACTCCCCACACCCCAGAGTGACATCCCAGGGACCAAAGTGGGACCAGACCCCAAAGTGCCCCCCCCCAAGCCCCAACCTGCCTTTTTACTGGACTTCTTGATGTGCGTGGCCTCGGGTGCATCCTCGTCCTTCCGACTGCGTGGTTTGTCCGGGTCCTGCCGCAGCGCCTGGAACGGGAACGGCACCGGATGGGGGGGAATATGGGGGACATCGCATTAAACAGGAGGGAAAGTTGACTCAGAGGAGGAAAAAGGGAGTGGAAGGGGGGAAAACTGAACGAAGGGAGGGAAAAAGGTGAATGAAAGGGGGAAAAAGGTGAATGAAAGGGGGAAAAGGAGAATGAAAGAGGGAAAAGGAATGAAAGGGGGGAAAAGCGGAATGAAGGGGGGAAAAGCGGAATGAACGGGTGAAAGAGCAACGAAATGAGGGAAAAAGTGAATGAAAGGTGGGAAAAAGTGAATGAAAGGGGGGAAAAAGTGAATGAAAGGGGAGAAAAAGTGAATGAAAGGGGAGAAAAAGTGAATGAAAGGGGGGAAAAAGTGAATGAAAGGGGGGAAAAGGGGAATGAAAGAGGGAAAAGGAATGAAAGGGGGGAAAAGGGGAATGAAAGGGGGGAAAAGGGGAATGAAAGGGGGGAAAAGGGGAATGAAAGGGGGGAAAAGGGGAATGAAAGGGGGGAAAAGGGGAATGAAAGGGGGAAAGGGGAATGAAATGGGGAAAAAAGTGAATGAAAGGAAGGAAAAGGGGAATGAAAGGGAGGAAAAGGGGAATGAAAGAGGGAAAAGGAATGAAAGGGGGGAAAAGCAGAATGAAGGGGGGGAAAGGGGAATGAAAGGGGGGAAAAGGCAGTTCCAGTGAGGAAGAAGGTGGGTTGAGGGAGGAAAATAGTGGCTTGAGGGGGGCAGAAGGGAGGTTAAGGGGGGAAGAAGGCGCATCAGAGGCTGAAGGCAGCGGGGGGGGGTCCATACCAGCACGTCGGGGCTCCCCCCCCGCTCCCTGCTCTCCCCTTGCTTGGAGCTGGGCTTCGGCATCATCTTCTTGCTGGCCACGGTGGGCACGAGGCACACTCCGGATAGGCCCTCGCAGGCCAGGAGGCTTGCCTGGGGGGGGGGGCAGAGAGCAGCTCTGCTGCAGACTCCCCCCAAAACCCCCCCAGCACCCCCAAACGCCCCACCCCAGAGGTCCCAGCACCACAAACCAAACCCTCTGCCGGGGGCCGCACACGACCGGGCGCTGAAATGGGAAGGGGGGGGGATAAGGGGGGGAAGAGGGAGGCTCGGGGCCCCCCCCTGCCCCCCCCACCCCACACCCCCTTTGGCGGGGAGCTAACGGCTACCGGGAGAGCTCCGACGATCCCTGGAACAACGGGAGAGCGCCGCCGGCTCCGGGAATAGAACCCGGGGTGGGGGGGCGCGGGTGAGTGATGGGTGATGATGATGATGATGACGCGGGGCTGTGGGACAGTGGGGAGTGTGGGGGGGGAGCCCCCCCAATGGCCGTACAGTCCTTGGGAGCGTGGGGGGGACGGATTGGGAAGGGGGTGGGTGGGTTTTGGAGGGGGGGGGGTGTGGGTGTAGATTTGGGGCTCATTACCTGAGCCATCTTGGGGCTGTGTGTCTGTCTGTCTGTCTGTCCTCGACAGAGGGACTGTGACAATTCTTTAGCCTTACGGTGGCCCCGGGAAGGACCTTTTTAACCCTCCGAGGGGTGGCCTCAGTTAAGGTGTTTTAGGGATGTTTGTGCCGGGCTCATCCAGTACCCGCCACTGCGCCGACATCTCGGCCCCGGTGCCGCCAGCGCGGTGACGAGCGTCTTCCTCGGCCCCCCCCCAGCAGCAATCACACACGGGGGGGTGGGGGGGCAGCAGCTTCCTACTAGACAGGAGGGGACATCGGGGGTGTTGTCACCCCCACAGCCCTCAAGGGCATCACCCCACACACACACAAAGCCGGGGTGGGAGCTGGGTCCCGGCGCTGCTGCTGCTGCTGCCACCAGTGCGGGTCTTCGCCTGTGGGGAGGGAGGAAACGGGGTTAGGGGGGGTACTGGGGGGGGACGTGGGGAGTTATAGGGGGGTTATGGGGGGGGTATAGAGTGGAAGTTATAGGGAAGTTAGGAGGGTTAAGGGGGGTGTTAAGGAGGGCATTTGGGGGACTATGGGAGGGTTGGGAAGGGTTTGGGGGGCTATGGAGGGTTTAGGGAGGGGGTTTGGGGGGTCAAAGGAGGGGTTGGGGGGGTATGGGGAGTTAAAGAAGGGGTTATGGGGAGCTGGGGAAGTTATGAGGTATTAAAAGGGGGGGTTGGGGGTTATAGAGTGGGGGCTTAGGGGGCTATGGGGTGCTGTAACAGGGATGTGGAGGTTATGGGGACTGTAGGGGTTAGAGGGAGGCTTGGGGGGCTACATCAGTTATGGGAGGTTATAGGGGGGTTATGGGTGGGTGAGGGAGGGCTTTGAGAGGTTATGGGGGCTATGGGGAGGTTATGGTGAGCGATGGGGGCATTAAGGAGAGGGTTGTGGGGGTTATGGGGGTTCGGGGCATTAGGGGAGGTTATAAGGGCATTATGGGGGGTTTGAAGGGGTTTTGGGGGTTATAGGGGGATTGTGAGGGATTATGAGGAGTTTGGGGTCTATGGGGAGGTATAGGGGGGTTTTGGGGGTCTATGGGGTGACCCCCCAAAGTTTAAATGGTGCAGTCCGAGGGGGTGCTGAGCACCAAGTGAGTGCCCCATAGGGAGAGTTTGGGTGGTGGGTAAGGGGGGGGGAGATGGGGAGGGCCTGGGGGTATGAAACCGGGGTGGGGGGTCCCTGTATGGGGGTGACTTTGAGGGGGTGTGAGGGGACCGGGGGTGGGGGGGCTCCCAGGGTGGGGTGGGGGTGACCCCAAGGGAGTGGGGAGGAGGGGGGATAAGGTCACGTGGGGGGACTTGAAGGGTCAATATGGAGGGGAGGGAGAGGAAGAATCACACATGAGGAAGGGGGGGGGGTCACAACGGGGGCAAAGGTGACACCCTCCCCCCCTCACCCTCCCCCCACATCCCCCTCCCTCCCATTCCCCCTCCCCCTCCCGTCCCGGTACCGCCGGTTGGGGGCGGGGCCGCCGCGGCGGCGCGCGCGGGCGGGAGGGCCCCGCAACCCTCACACAGGCCTCGGGGCGGGGGTGGCGGCGCTCGGTCCGTACCTGCCGCGGCCTCTCCTGCCCCGCTCCGGCCCCGCTCCGCCCCGCTCCGCTCCGGCTCCGCCGCGCCGGGTCCAGAACCGACCCCGCCGCCCCCCCCCCCCGTCCTCGGCCGCCGCCGCCGACCCGGAACTGGAAACAACACCTCCCCCCCTCCACCCGCCATTCACAGCGCTTCCGGCGCGACGTGCGCATGCGCATCTTGGCACCGGGCGGTTGCCATAGCGACGGAGCGGCGGCGCGGCCTGGTCCGGTTCGGCTGCGGGGCACAGCCTGGGGCTGCAGCACGGAGTGGGGCCGGACGGGGGCGCTGGGGCCGGGGATGGGCTCTGCCGCCCCCCCTCCCCCCCCCCCCCCCCGGTCACCACGGGGCCGCTGCATGCACATTATTGCCCCTGAGGTGCGGTGCCCCGCCGCTATTGACCACCCCCCTCCCCCAGGGTAGGCCCCGCCCGCCCTCACTGCCTTTGGGGGGTGTGTGTGTCACCCCGCTATGAGCGCCCTATGGTGACCCCCGCTCCATTGCACCCCCTCGTGGGATCGGTCCCCTTCTTCCTCTGCTCTCCCCACGTTATTACCCCAGGTCCTGCCCCTCGCTGTGGCATCAGGGCTCCCCCCGGGGGCTCTGGGGACAGGCCCTACGGCGGCCCTGCCATGGAGACGGGGGGGTGGCACCACTTGGGCCCCCCCTTTCACCCCTCCATTCCTAGGATGCGCCTTTAAGAGCCGCTTCTCCCTGTCCCTGGACTTTGTCCCATGTCCCACGTCCCCAGGGACGATCGCGGAGCCACCATCCCATCCCGCTGCCGTGATCCCGGGACTGGGGTGTGTGTGTGTGTGTGGTGACGGTCCAGCACACATGGCTGAAGAGGCCGGTGCCATGGCCGGGCTGGAGCATCCCGGCTGGGACCCGGCGGCGGGCGAGGAATTCCTGCGGGAAGCGCTGCGGCTGCTCCTGGAGGACGCCGTGCGGAAGGGGACGGATGTCACCGAGAAGGTGGGTGGGAGAAAGGGGGGAGGCGCCGGGACGGTCCCCGCGGCCTTCCCGGGCTCGGGAATTGCGGTGTCCCGCAGGTATGCGAGTGGCGAGAGCCACCGGAGCTGCGGGACCTGCTGGACCTGGAGCTGCGGAGCCGCGGGGAGCCCCCGGAGCGGCTGCTGCAGCACTGCAGGGACGTGGTGCGCTACAGCGTTAAAACCGGTGTGTGCCCTGGAACCGGGGGGAAAACAGCGGGAAAACTGTGCTTCCAGTGCGGCCCCAGCGCTCCCAGGGGGAACTCAGTGCTCCCAGTGCAGCCTTGATTGGTCCCAATGCGAACCCAGTGTTCCCAATACACCCAGTTCAGCCTTGTTTGGTCCCAGTGCAGCCCCAGGGTGAACTCAGTGTAAACCCAGTGCTCCCAGTGCAGCCTTTGCATTCTCAGCTCAGCTCCATGGGTCCACACGGGTTCAGGTTCAGCTTTAACTGCCCCCCAGTTCATCCTCAGCTGCTCTCAGTTCAGCCCCACATCTCCTCAGATGCTCCCAGTTCAGCCCCATGGCTCCAGGTTCAGCTCTGCCGCTCCCAGTTCAGTTTCCACTCCCCACAGCTCCATGGGTCACACGGGGTGTCCATGGATCAGTGGGCGGGTCCATGGATAAGGGGGTGTCTCGGGGGGGTGTCCCACAGTCCCTGCTCTCACGGTGCCCCCCCCACAGGTCACCCCCGGTTCTTCAATCAGCTGTTCTCGGGGCTGGACCCGCATGCACTGGCCGGGCGGCTGCTCACCGAGGCGCTCAACACCAGCCAGTGCGGGGGGGGGCACCACTGACACCGAGGGGGGCATCATCACCATGGGGGGCGGGCCCCACATCCTCATTGAGAGGTCCCCATTGTCCTCATGGGGAGATCCCCTATCCCCTAAGGGGGGATCCTCATCATCTTTATCGGGGGGGGGGTTCTTATCATCCCCACGGAGGGGTCCCCATTATCTCCATCATCCCTATCGGGGGGGGAGTACCCATTGTTTCCGTGGGGGGTTCCCCACATCCCCATCGAAGGGGGACTTCATCATCCCCATGGCGGGGGGCCCTCATCCTCACTGGGGACACACACCCCGTTGTCCACATCGGGGGGGTGCCCACATCCCCATGGGGGGGTCAATCATCGCCATTGAGGGGTTCCCCACATCCCCATCGGGGGGGTCCCCACTTTCCCTATGGGGTTCCCCACATCCCTATGGGGGGGGGCCCCACTTTCCCTAGGGGGTCCCCACATCCCCATCAGGATTTTCTCCATCGGGGATTCCCCATTGGGTTCCCCATCGGGAGGGTACCCTCTATCATCCCTATGGGGGGGTTCCCCTCACTGGGAGTGTCCCCAAGAGGGGGTGTGTGTGTGCCCCCCCCAGGTACACATTTGAGGTGGCGCCGGTGTTCGTGCTGATGGAGGGGGTGGTCCTTGCTAAGCTCCGGGAACTCGTGGGCTGGAGCAGCGGCGACGGCATCTTCGCTCCTGGTACCGGCACCGGCACCACACAGGGGGGTGTCCCGATGCCCCCCCCCCTCGCGGTGACACCACTGTCCCCATCCCCCGGCAGGAGGCTCCATGTGCAACATGTACGCCATGAATGTGGCGCGGTTCCAGCGCTTCCCGGAATGCCGGAGCCTTGGAATGGCGGCGCTGCCGCGCCTGGCGCTCTTCACCTCCTGCGACGTGCGGGCACCCGCGGCACATCCCTCCCGTTGGCCCCATCGGGGGGGGGGTGGGACCCACATCTCCATCGAGGGGGTCTCCATCATTCCAGTTGTCCCCATCTGGGGGGTTTCCCATCATCCACATGAGGGACACCCCATTGACCCCATAGGGGGGTCCCATCATCCCCGGGGGGGGGGCTATGGAGCATCCCCATCGGGGGGGCGCACCATTGTCTCCATTTGCGGGGGGCACATCACTACCATGGGGGGGGGGGGGGGAGGCAGATACCGTCCCCATCAAGGGATGCCACATAGTCTTCATCGGGGGGGGGTCCCCACCATCCGCAGGGATTTGACCCCCGTCTCCCTGCTCAGAGCCATTACTCCATCCAGAAGGGAGCCGCGTTCCTGGGCATCGGCACTGACAACGTGCGCCTGGTGGCCACCGACGAGAGGTGGGAGCCTGGCTGATCCCGGTGGATCTGCGGCTCCACTGCCCCAGCTCTGCTCCCACCATGGGTCTGTTCCCATCCCACAGGGGGAAGATGATCCCTGAGGAGCTGGAGAAGGAGATCCAGAAGGCCAAAGCCGAGGTGAAGGGGTGGCGGCCTGGGGTGTTCCCCTGCTCCATCCCAGCATCCCCTGTCCCATCCTGATGTCCCATGTGCTGTTCCAACTTCCCCTGCTCCACCTCAAGTCCACCACCCTGTCCTGACACCCCTTGTCCCAACCCAACATCCCTGTCCCATCCTGCCATACCCTGCCCTATCCAGACATGCCCTTGTTTCAGCCTGATGTCCTGTTCTGTCCTAGCATTCCCTGTCCTGTGTCAACATCCTCTATCCTGTCCCCTATCCCATCCTGATGTCCCCATTCCATCCTAAAGTCCCCTGCCCCACCTCAGTGTCACATCCTGCTGTCCCCTGCCCCATCCCATGCCCCATCCCATGCCCCATCCTATGCCCCATCCCACTGCCCCATCATGTGTCCCATCCCATATCCCATCCCGTGTCCCATCCCGTTGTCCCGCAGGGGGCAGAGCCATTCCTGGTATGTGCCACATGCGGCACCACCGTGTTGGGTGCCTTCGACCCTTTGGGTGCCATCGCAGACGTGTGTGAACGCCACGGCCTCTGGCTCCATGTGGATGTGAGCACCAGGACACACACACACACGAATCCCTTTGGAATGCCCCTGTTCCCAGTGCTCATCCCTATCCACGTCCCTGCCCACAGGCAGCGTGGGGCGGCAGCGCTCTGCTTTCCAGCAAGCACCGGCACCTCCTGGCTGGCATCGAGAGGTCAGCACCGCTCCCGGCTCCCAGCACCCCACAATCCCAGGATCCAAACTGGGGGGAGCCCCTCTTCCCACAGGGCCCACTCAGTGACCTGGAACCCGCACAAGATGCTGACAGTGGGGCTGCAGTGCTCGGCATTCCTGCTCCGCGACACCTCTGTGAGTGCACTGCCCTTTCTCGTCCTCTCCCACCACTGACCTCTGCCCCATCCTGATGTCCCACCCCAATGTCTCCTGCCTCATCCTGATGTCCCACCCCATGTCACATCCCCACATCCTGCTGCCGCCCTATCCTGCTGCCTTATCCCCGCATCCCCTACCCTATTCTATGTCTCATCCCCGAATCCTGATGCCCCATCTTCTACTCCATCCCATGCCCCATCCCCTGCCCCATCCTGTGCCCTATCCCATGTCCTATCCCATACCCCATCCCCCAAAATGGGGGTGTTGTCCCCCAGATCCTCCCCAGCCCCCAGTTTCGGGGTGACCCCTGTGTCCCCCCCAGGGTCTCCTGCAGCGCTGCCATGGCTCCGGAGCCACGTACCTGTTCCAGCAGGATAAGTTCTATGACATGTCCTACGACACCGGGGACAAGAGCCCGCAGTGCGGCCGGCGCGTGGACTGCCTCAAGCTCTGGCTGCTCTGGAAAGCCAATGGCACCCAGGGGCTGGCCCAGCGTGTGGAGCGAGCCTTTGCCTGCTCCCGGTGGGTGCCCGAGGCTGGGAATGGGGGGACACAGCCCAGGACCCCTCTGCTCCTTTCACCTCCTGCTCTGCTTCATCCCAGGTACCTGGCAGAGGAAGTGAAGAGGAGGGATGGCTTCGAGCTGGTGATGGAGGTATGGAGCACAGCAAGGGGAGTTTAATGTGTGTAGCCCCATATAACATCACCCTGCCATGGCCCGGGGGGGTTCATATGGCCCCCCCATACACCACTATGCCATGGCCCTGGGGTGGGTTTAATGTGTCCCCTCCCATTTAACACCCTCCAGCCATAGCCAAGGGGGTGGTTTTAAACCATTCCCCATTTAAAACGGCTTATCCACAGCCCAGGGATGGGTTTTAATGTGTGTGTCCGTCCCCCCCCATATAATATCAGTGTTGTAGCCCCAGGAGTGGTTTTGAATGCCCCCCCTCTATAGCATCACTGAGTGCTGGGCAGCAGAAGAGACCTGTCCCAAGCATGGGGGTCCCCAAATGGGCATGGAAAATGTCATGTCCCCCCCCGGGGGTCAGTGTGATCTCTTCCCTTTTCCTCCTCCTCTTTCCCTCCCTGCAGCCAGAGTTCATCAATCTCTGCTTCTGGTTTGTGCCCCCCAGCCTGCGGGGCCGTGAGAGCTGCCCTGACTACTGGCCCAGCCTGGGCAAGGTGGGAGCTGGATCCACTGGGATCCTTGGGGGGGGGGGGGGGGTGAGCCCAAACCCCCTCTCCCCCCAACCCCTCTGTGTACCCCCTCTGCAGGTGGCCCCCGCCATCAAGGAGAGGATGATGCGGAAGGGCTCCATGATGGTGGGGTACCAGCCCCACGGCACCCACGTCAACTTCTTCCGCCAGATCGTCACCAGCCCCGCGGTCACCAGGGCAGACCTGGACTTCTTCCTGGATGAGATCGAGAGGTTGGGATGGGACCTGTGAGCCCCTCCACAGACCCCCCCCATCCCTGAGGAACAGGAGCAGAGCTCCACATCCCCCCTTCTCCTCCATCCCATCTCCAATCTGGGTTAAAGACACTCCAAAACCTACCGGGATGGGTGGAATAAAACCATTTACTGATGCATTTTGGGGGTGACCCCCACCAGGAAAGCAAGGGGGGGGCTCATTCATCAGTCCTGGAGCAGGTTGAACATGTTGGGGTCTATGCTGCTGGAGTGCAGGAAGATGCAGAGCTGGGGGACCATGGCCTCAGCCTTGTGGCACTGGCTCCACATGCGCAGCACCTCGAAGCTCTGGAACATGAGGCTGTGGGGATGGTCCTCCTGGATCTGCTCCAGGGGCTCTTCTCCAGCTGCATGCACATGATCCCGACCTCCTGCCATTCCCTCCCAAGCCTCTGCGCTACCTGCATCAGATCCCTCTCTGTTAAGTGATGAGGAGGTGGTGATGCTATGGGGTGACATCGGGATGCAGCAGGAGCACCCATGAGCTCCTCCTCCATCCCAACGGTGCCATCCTCATCCTGCGGGAGCCAGAAGCGCTGGAGCAGGATGGAGGCCTCCTCCCTGGGCCCTCTCACAGCCCCTCATCCGGTGCACAAGGAATGCAAACGCAGCCCTGAGGCCAAAGGAGACAAGAAGCAGGATTTAGTCCCATGTATAACAGGTTACATGATTGAGCATGCTCCGGAGCTCTGCGCCGGCCTCTGAGGCACCTCACGGAGCCACTCCGGTCGCTCCAGCAGGGAACGGGCAATCGGCTGGTTCCTGGAGCAAGGGGCAGTGGCAAAGGCAGCTAAAAATGAGGAGCAGGTCACAGAACAGAGACGATGAGCGGCAGCCATAGGGGTGCAGCATGAGGCACGTAAGGGGATGGTGAGAGAAAGATGGGGACAGGGAACCTGTCAGAGGTGAAGAAAGAAGCAGCAGAGAGGCAGCAGAATGAGGGAGTAGAGGCAGGACTGAACAACAACAGTAAGGACAGGAAGAGGGATGGAAACGCAGAACCCCATGAACAACGAGAGGAAAATAGAGGTTGGAGTAAGGACAGATGAGCCCTGGTCTGCGGGACAGCCATGGGTTGACAGAAACAGTGACAGGGAGCAGAGCGAGACAAAACAGCACAGCACGAGATGGATGCGTATGAGGACAAGGAGCTGGAAGAGAAAACCCAGCGATGGACAAGAGAGGGAGAGGGAGCAGGACACAAGAAGAGGACGAGTGCAGGGGACCAAAGCACAGGAAAGAGAAGAATGGACAGGGAGGGACCAGGACACACAAGAAGCAACAAGGTCCAACAGCTCAGGACTCACCATGGATGAGTCTGACAGCTCGGATGCTGCTTTGCTCTCGTCTCCTCCCTTCCTCTTCCATGGCTCATGGAGCTGCTCTCCACCTATGAGGGCACACGGGGGTCTCAAAGCTCATGTGGGATGAGGCTTCCAACGCAGGCAGCACGGCTGTACCGTGCTGGAGGCAACCTGTACGCACCCCCGGCCTGCTCTGAGCTATGGAGGGGCACCTTGCACACCCGGAGGCGAAGGTCCTCTCTTGCCAGGCTGCTGCCAGATGGAGGCGTTCCCTTTCTTCTTCTTTGCCATCCTTTGGCCCCTCCACCTTCAGCTCCAACCCATCCACCGCCAGCGAGCGCTCCCTCTTTGCCCGCACAAGCCTGAGGCAGGCGCAGTCAACAGCATCCCCAGGGGCGGAACGGACCCCCACATCCTCAGCGTGGCCTCTGGGGTAGGGAAAGAAGCAGCAGCGACCATTAGCGCCAGTGATCACCCCCGGCCAGAGACTGCTCCCACTGGGGCTCCATACAGCACATTCGAGGTCCAGGGCTTGGGGGAAGCCTGGAGCGATGGGAGGGGGGGTGAGCAAGGCCAGGGCAGGCTCGGAGCGCCCGGTCCCCAACCTCGGGAGCCAGCGGGCAGGAGACGGCCCTACGCCGGCCGAAGGCGCTCGCTCCCCATGGCCTCGGCCCTTACCTGCCGCCACCCGCGCCCTCCGCGCCGCCATCCTGCTCCACCCGGGCTCTGCGCGGATGCGCCGCACGGCGGAGGGATCAGAACGCGGCACCTCGAACTCCGGGCCCGTGGCACCCGCGAACACCGACAGAGCGAAGGCAGCGTTTCTTTACCGGGACACAGCACAAGGCCGCGGGATCGCAGCGCTATTACCGGCAAACAGCAGCGCGCACTTATAAGAGCGACATCGCACATGCGTGGAGCCCCGGCTGCAGTACTGATTCTGACCACGGGAGGGCAGCAGCAAAAGGCTCTCAGCGCCACGCTGCGCCCCCATCACCTGCAGTACGGAGGTTTGGCCACAGGATGGCAGCAGCGAGAGGAGTCGGGCTCCACGCCGCGTCTCCACCACCTGCAGTACCGAGGTTTGGCCACATGATGGCAGCACCCGCTCGGTTACTCGGTACGGCGGCGGCAGTGGGGCGAGCGACGTCCGCTCCCCATCCCCGTTCACACCCTGCGGAGGCAGCGGCTCCTTATTGCGGGGACGGAGCTGGCACTTCCCTGCTCCTTTCCCGTATCCCGGCTCCAACAGTCGTTGCCTCCTCACCAAAAACCATTCCAGGCGTTTGCCGCTGGTGATAGGGCAAATGTGGGGCTGTTCTGGCCCTGCTCCCCAAGCACAGAGGCACGTTCATGGTCAAGATGCTGCTGAGCAGATGACCATAGCTGTGCTCCAGACCGAAGTGAGCCCTGCACCCCCTGCCACTGCTGGAATAGTGCCATCAACGTGGCAATCCGGCCTCACTTTGCCACCTATAACTCCAGAGAGGCACTATTCGGATGGAGCTTCAGGTTCTGGTCTGGTATGTCTGCCTTCCTCTAGCCGGTATATTCCCTTATGGGTTTGACTTATGTGGCCTTGTTGTCACCAAGAGGACATTCCACAATGGTCCTGCAGGAGGGACCAGAACCATCAAAACCCACCCAGAGACCCCAGAAAAGCCTCAGAGCAGACCCAAACTCCCCTGGAGAGACCCTGCAATGAGTCCCCGGCACTTGCTGCAGTGCCAAAAACCAAAGCCAAGATGAAGGAAAAGCCTCAGACCCAAACGTAGCCCCATAGGCCCTGAGACAGGGCCTCCATTGGTCCCTCTGTCGCTGACCTTCAGGTCTGCACCATGGGGGTTCCTCCCTGCAGCCCCTCCAATGGGAATCCCTGTGTGGTTGGATCCCCGGCCCAAAGGCAGGGCAGGAGTAGATCTTGGTCCCAGGGTGAAGGGAAGAGGGGGGCTGCAGAGCTCCTGGCACAGGGGTCCAGCTCGGGGCCCATCTGCAGGGATAAAGAAGCACACGGCTCACACTCCCCTGAGAAAGGGTTTAATGGGGAGGGGAGGCACTGCTGCTCCTCTCAAGGGGCTGGGGGGATGCTGCAGGAGACACACACATATGCACACTATGTACAGAGCAACGCAGGCACCCCCAGCTCCCTGCCACCATTCCTGTGCTGGGGAATTGCCTCCCCTTCTCCCTCCTTGAGCAGGGAGAGGGGAGAGGGTTGGGCTTGCCAAGCAAGGAGTGACTCCCGTCCTGACAAAGGCTGGGATTTAAGGAGTGGACAGTGGGAACACAGGGATGGGCCCTGCCCACACGCTTGGGAAGGGTGCAACTCTTTGGTTTTGACATTAAGGCTGCATGGAGCCACTGTTTCCAAAGGGCCAAGGGAGGCACAGGAAGGTTCCAGGCACTGGAAACGGAAGCGCTCGGTGAAACCATTCCCTCCCCAGTGCAAGATGCGACCTGAAGCACCTGAGCAGGGTTGTGGCTGTATCTGGGACTCAGCAATGTCCCCCTCCCCACACATCTGCACGTCCAAAGGGCCCAAAACACCTTTGGGTTGCAGACGTGCCCACCTGATGGCCGCTACCTCCTGCCTAAGACAGGGAGTTGAGGAAATGGCTTTCCCCTGCCAGAGTGCTCAGCATGGAGCTCATGTCCCCCACAGCCATGTTGGCACCACCGGATGCAGGCAGCAGACCCCCAGCGGGGCTCGGGGGTCCCGGCAGCAATGAGGGCATCTCTGGTTCTTCCACGATGGCAGCAAAGTCAAGGTGCGTATTCTCCAGGTCCAAGGAGTCCAGGCTGTTGGCCACGTGCTCCCCCGAATCCAGGTAGTGACAGGAGCTGCCTTTGAGCCCTTCCATGCTCTCCCCGTAATGCCCAGGACCCCCACAGCTTGCTGCCGTTTGGCCCAGCAGCTTATGCCCACCTTTACCCATGTGTGTGCCCTGGGCTGGGTAATAGTGCAGGGCATCACCGGGCCCCTCAAGCGTGGGGCGGGCAGGGAGCAAGCGATGCGCACGCCGGGAGCCGGCTTCCATCGCCTCATAGGAATGGCTTGGCTGAGGCAGGTTGCCTGCGTAGTTCAGGTTGTTTGGGTGCCCTTGGGGTTTAGGGCCCGCGGGCGGATGCGGCACCGCCTCGGGGTTGAAGCATGGGGCATGCAGGAGGTGCTGGGCCTCGGGCAGACCCTGCGGGTTCTCCGGTTTGGGTTGGTAAGCGGAGCACTTGGGGTTGAGGTACAGCGGTGCCTGCATGGCTTGGCACTGCCCGGGTTCAGTGCCCAGGCGCATGGCAGCCTCCCCTCCCTTGGGGGCTGCCTGCGCTCCCCACATCAGAGCCTGCTGGGCCTGCACGTAGCTACGGACCATCCCTTCCTTGGTGTGCATGGTGGGGGTCTGGGCTCTTCTACCGCTTGGGCTCAACATGCCCATGTAACTGACGGGCGCCTGCTCCTCAGGCTGGTAACATCCATGCGCTGCGTTCACGGCTTGGCCGAATGATGCTGGGGGCTGCATGTGCCCAGCAAGTTTGGGGTTCTGGCAGGGAGCAAGGGCTGGGGTAGGTGCTGGGTAACGCTGCTCTGATTTGATCTGCAGCCGATTAAGCCGGTGCCCCCCAGCGTAGCCGTTGTCCTGGCAGGAGCTCGCAAGCCTGGGTTGCTGCCCGCAAGCGCTGGGCAGTGGGTACTCGGTGCTTTGATGGTGAAAGTGTGACCCAGGCATGGCGCTGACACTGGGCTGCCCAGAACTCATCTCCAGGGTGCTTTGGGAGGGCTCACCCCACGGCGCCGGCACGGTCCCAGTGCCGCCATGCATCGTGGTGAAGTGCTGGTTCACCTGGCACTGAGGGAGGGAGAACTCAGGCTGAAGTAAACCCTCCTCCATGTCCCTGGGGCCTCCGGGGTTCAGCTGCATACACGCCGCGGTCCGCTGGGTGCTGCCGTAGAGGCCTTCGCACTGGAGCTCCGCACCCATCCTATGGCACGGGAAGCTTTCCTCGGGGTACTCCAAGTACTGCTCCATCCCCGCCAAGCCGGGCTCTGTGCCCGGGCCCTCTCTGCTCACGCTCTCCAGGAAGGCATTCTCAGTGATGCTGGGCGGGCGCGGGGAGAAGCCTTGGCGCTGCAGGTTGTCAGCAGAGCCCCCCAAGGGCTGCAGAGCAGTTCTGCCCGCTCCCGGCACGTTGACATTGCCCACGCTCTTAAAGCGATGCACCCTGGGCACAGCGTGAGGGTTGGCCGCGCTGCGGGAAGGGTCGCTGGCGCGACGCACACCGTTCCGAGGCACCAAGTGATGGGGAGCACCGCCCGCGTAGCCAGGGGAGTCATTGGAACTGTGCCTCCGCAGCAAACCATTGGCGAGGAAGCGGGGTTCCGCCGGCCCAACGCAGTCCCCACCGAAGCTGTCGTAGCCACCCATGCCCACCCGCTCCACGTTGGGCAGCGGGGTTGGGGGGGGACCGCCTGTGGCCGCAGCGTATTTGGCCTTGAGTCGATAGCGCTGGGCTGGGGTAAGGCTGCCCACACCCGGCAGCCCTCCGCAGTGGCTGGCATCGCTGGAGCGCCGGGATCCATCCGGAGAGATGGGGTCGTAGCCATCCGCCAGGGCTGTCCCGCCGGGCATTGCCCCCGGCCCGGGCAGGTACGGGGACACCAGGGACGAGCGCCGGCTCACGGTGTAGGCTGAGCTCACGGTGCTGGTGGCGCTGCTCCGGCGCTCGCTCAGCGCCGTGCCCATCCCTGCTGCCGACAGCTCCGCGATGCGCCGGTGCGAGGCGGCTGCAGGCGGCCGGGGCATCCCAGGCATCTCCCCTGGAAAGAAAAGGAGGAGTTAAGCAGGGAGTAGGACACGTTCCCATGCAGCCACCTCCCGGACCGGGATGAGGCCTCTTCCGTGGTTAGCGCCTGGTTAGGACAGGAGGTAGATTCAAGGGGTGGCAACAAGGAGGGGGTAGAAAATCATTTAGAATCAATGAGGTTGCAAAAGACCTTTAAGATGGAGTCCAAAGATGGGGGGTCCACCACCAGTGAAAGGAAGGTGTGGAAACCCCTCTGGTTGCAAACCAGACTGCCCTCCTCGACACGGTGCCCATGGCACCGGCCCCGTATCCAGGTGGGAAGGAACCACAGGCTCACCGGCTCCGGGGATAGCCGGCAAATTGAGGCCCTTGGGAGCCGCTGGCTTCCTCATCTGCTTCAGTTTGTCAATGCGAAGGTTTTCCAGCTTGTGGAGGGCCATGAGCCCTGAGGTGCCTATGGGCTCCCCGGGCACATCCTCCAGGGTGGAGAGGTCCTCGTAGCTGCCACCAGCGTTGCCGGTCATCTCCACCCCGCTGTCGTTGTTGGTGGTGCTGCCGAGTGGGGAATGGCCGCTGCTGCACGATGACTGCCCGCCAGGGCTGGGCTGGGGCTTCTAGGGGGTACCCAAAGACATCAACCGAGGAGAAGGGGGTCAGGCACCCACTACACACGAGACGTGGGGACCCGACTCCGCTCCCATGCCAACACCCCAGCTCCTTACCAAGGCCAAGTCAGGCACCAAGAGTTTGCCCTCATCCTTTTGGGCTTCAGCGGGGCCATTTGTGTCTTTCTCCTGCTTCATGTCTGGGGGGCCGGCGGGGGTGGGCAGCGCACGAGCTGGCACCACATCCCCTCGGTGCTTCTTGGTGACGTGGGCATCGGGGCCATGCACTGTCTTCACGTGCTTGCGCAGAGAACTGGGGTCTGTGTAGCGCTTGGTGCAGCCTGGAATCTTGCACACGTAGGGCTTCTGTCAGGGCACAGGGGAATAAAGGTGTTAGCTCCGACCAGAGACCCCTGGGCATGAAATGAAGACCCTTCCCAACCCTCTCAAATAAGCCCAAGACTTCAGGGGAGGGAGGGATCCGAGAGGCTGAGTCCCCTTTGGATGGGGGATGTTGGATGCTACAGCAGGGACATGGAGGAGGGCATAGGGAGCTGATGAAGAACACAAGGAGTGCTCCTCAGGAGGGGTTAAAGGGACCCTGGTGGGACTGCAGGTGACGGAAGGAAGGAAACAGGGTCCATCTATTGGAACATGCAAGGAATTGGGGCACACAGGGAGTTTTCCTAGTACAGGACTACTAATGATGCACATGGGGAGGCCAGAGGGGTGCAGGGAGCCCCAGGCAGGTCGGTACCTCATTGGAGTGAGTGCGGTTCTGATGCTTGGCCCGGTCAGAAGCGTTGGAGAAGGCTTTGTTGCAGCCCTCGTGTTCGCACACGTAGGGTTTTTCACCCGTGTGTGAGCGCAGGTGGGTCTTGAGGTTCTCCAGGCGTGAGTAGGCTTTGTTACAGCCCTCGAACTGCGCGGGCAAGGAGGGTGAAAGGTGCCATACACCTTGCACAGAGCCCGTACCGCATCGCCCCGCACAGCACATCTGCCAGGGATGCTCCCACCTCCCAGCCAAAGCACTGCACATCCGCCCTCCTTCATGCACGTGTCCCCCCTTATGGCCATGTCATGCCCCTCACCGTGCACTGCCCCAGCCTGCCCTGTACCCCTTTACCTTATGTGCATTTCTGCTGTGGCACTGACCACGCGGGCTCTGGCCTGCCACACACGAACTCCACTCCATCATAGAATCATGGAATGGTTTAGGTTGGAAAGGACCTGAAGAGCATCCGCTTCCAAGCCCCTGCCACGGGCAGGGATGCTTCACACTAAACCAGGTCACCCAAGGCTCTGTCCAGCCTGGCCTTGAACACTGCCAGGGATGGAGCATTCCCAACTTCCTTGGGCAACCCATTCCAGCGCCTCACCACCCTCACAGTAAAGAGCTTCTTCCTTCTACCCAACCTTATGCACTACCATGCTCACGTCCCACCTCATTTTCCCCATCTCAAGCCATTCCCCCCCAACCCCATAACTCCCACCCTGCCCCGAGCTGTGCCAAGACCCAGCTCAGCCGCAGCTTCGCAAAGGCCCTTTCCAGCTCACCGTGCACTTGTGGGGTTTCTCTCCCGTGTGCCGTCGCATGTGCACCACCAACATGTACTGAGCCTTGAAGGGCCTCTGCTCCCGGGAACACGCTGCCCAGTGGCACACAAACTCCTTCTTCTCCCCATGGATGTGTTCGTTGTTGATGTGCTGAGGAGAGAGGGGCATCACTGATGGCAACCGAAGATTCAGGGAGATACAGGTGTCTTAATAGCATATTATGAGAGAAGGGACAGAGAGGGGCTGGGATGGTGCTTGGAGACACCAAGGGATGGGCAGAACCGGGGTGGTCAGATGGTATCTACCAGGGGATACAGGAGGTGGTTTGGGTTCATTCTGGGAGGACTGAGAGAAGACACAGGGCTCAACGTGGTCTGAGGTGCGGTGAAGGGGATACAGAATCATGGAATAGTTAGGGTTGGAAAGGGCCTTCAGATCATCCAGTTCCAACCTCTATTACAACTGTATAGGGTAGCTCTAATGTCTACAGGGAGACAAAGAGCAAAGGAGGAAGTCTGGATGCGTCAGTGGCTCATGAGAGCTGCCACAGGCATGAGGAAAGCCGGACGGGATGCATCCCTTAGGGATGTGCTATGGGAGGGTCCACAAGGAGTGGAGGATGCGAATCCCTCCATTCCTAGGGGCAGCTTCCAACACCGTGCAGGTGTGGTGAGTTCTCCAGGTAGGGAGGGCAGCAGCTCGATATAGGACAGTAGGAGCTATGGGTGGACAACGGGGGGGATGACACACAGAAGCCTGAGGGCATCTTCTGGGCTTGTGTAAACCCAGGCAGGACCTAACTCACATGCACGAGCTGCTCCTGTGTATCAAACTCCTTGGCACAGCCATCCCAGTAGCAATTGGTTTCATACACAGCCTCAGACTCAGGTTTCCCATCCTCCTTCTCCAGGTCTTCCCGAGCATCCAGCATCCCCAGCAAGGGGTCCTGGGGGAGCACAGTACCCCGAGGCACATGCTCCTGTTACTGAGAGTCGTGCCAGGGGGAAGTCGGGGGGGGGGGGTCTCAAGGCTTGGGCAGTACCTGGGTGCCTGTGGAAGCTGGACTGGAGATGTCACCCTCAGATCTCTCCTCTGGGTATTTGGCAGCCAGGGGGCTGCTCAGGCTCCACTCCAACTTTAGCTGCTACCAGGGTGGGGGGAAAGCAGTCAGCACCGAGATGCTCGCTGGACCGCCGCTGACGTGGGCGCAAGGGGCCCTTACCTGGCAGTGTTTGAGGGTCCCACGAGCTGCGGGGTGGTGCAGGAGCCCTGGGCGGGTGGACAGGGGTTCGTGGGAGCTACACGGTGGTGGCGGTGGTGGTGGTGGTGCGCTGTGGCTGTAAAGGTGCCCTTGGCCCTTCTGCTGAGCCGGTGGACTCTGATACCCCAGCGATGGACTGCAAAGAGCAAGAGGGATGAGCACAGGGATCCCAGGTCCCCTAACCCACCACCCCACTCTGCTCCCACCTTCCTCACACACACCACCCCCCGCTTTCCCCAAGGTGGGAATTGGCATTCCGGCTCCCAGACTGACATGCTGCATGCGTGGTGCCCACCTGATGGTGCTGATGGAGAGGTGGCCGTAGGAGCCACTGGCAGAGGCGCAGCGGGAGTTGATGAAGGCAACGAGGGAGTTGGGTGAGGTGCGGATGACTGTCTGCAGGTCGATGCTGGAGTCTGATAGGGGTGAGATGGACAGGGCCCGCTTCTTGCCCAGCTTGCCTGCGGCTCGGGGCGTTGAGAACCGCGAGCCTGGGATGGCAGCAAAGAGAGGGGGGGTTCTCCTCTCAGCGTGGGTCCTAGGAGGCTGAAGAAACCCCCAAGGACACAATCCTGGTGCATTGGAGCCTGAAGGAGTACCCTGGCTGTGCCAGATAGCTTCTGATTCAGAATGGAATGGGGTGTTTCCAATGGAAGGGACTACAATGATCATCCAGTCCAGATGCCTGACCAATTTGGGGCTGTAGAACCCAATGCCCGCCCAAGGCACTTACCGTCACCACTGCCCAGGTGCTCAGCTCCTGGCACCAACCCATAACCACGGTGAGCACTCATAAGGTTTGGCTGATGGCATAAGGGGAAATCGAGTCCTGGTAAGGGCGAGGAGAAAGATGGGAAGAGCATAAGGGTGGGTGGCACAAGGGGGAAAGAACTCCCTTGAGCAGCCCTGAACCTGAGCACTGCATCTGAAGCCGGATGCTCCTCGTGCCATGCCAGGCACTGCTCAGGTGCCAGGATGAGGGGGGGATACAACCGACCTGGCGGTCCCGGCGCACCTGGAGCTATGCCATGGGGAGGCCGCAGGCAGCAGCGCTCGGCATAGCCGCTGCCGGGGGGGCTGCCGGGGTTGAACATCTCGCCGGGCTCAGGAGCACATCGGGTCCTCGCCGCGGGGCTGGAGCCGGGGGGCGCCTAAAGCCGGGAGGACGGGGGTGGGATGCGCGCCCCGCGCCCGCCAGGGAGCGCCGCAGCACCGCGCCCGTCCCCGCTCCCCCCCCCCCCCGCACCCCGAAACCTCCCAGCGTGGCCCTGCCCTCACCCCCCTGTGCCCCCGCTCAGACCCTGCCCCACGGCCAAGGTGGGGAGGGGGGGGCGGTGACAACAGCGAAACGGCGTCCCCGTTTTGGGGCACAGACACGAGCGCCCAGGGGCCCAGGCGGAGGAACTGGGCTGGAGAGCGTCGGACTCAGTGCTGGGGACCCCTGCACTGCCGTAGTGGGCCCTGGCGTTTATCTTCCCCTGCTCCCTCCCTCATGCAGACATCCCGGTGCTCCCCTCCCATCAGAGGGCCTCCCCCTGCCCTAAGGGCTCCCACTTTCCCCTTGGAGCTGGGGGGCCGCTCCCCATACTTTGCTGGATGTTCCTGGAAGGAAGAAGGGGATGGTGCAAGAGGAGATGTCTGTGGGGCCAGGGTGCAGCCCCCACCACATCCCTCTCCTCCTCTGCTGACATTGCCGAGACATAAACCATGCAGAAAGCTGCATGCCTCTGGTGGGCTGGGTGCGGACAGGAGGCACAAGCCACGGGGGTTCTGCATCACCGCAGCCACCCGGCCATCCACCACCCTCTCCAAAGCAAGTATGTCTGTCCCCAGGCCCCCAGTGCTTGGCAGCCCCCCAGACACCTCATGGCACGGGCACAGGGCACTTAACACACCCTAAGCACAAGGACCACGGTACAGACCAAGCCATTGCCCAGCTCAAGGCTGCCTCTGATAGCTTGGCACAAGCGGTGGTGCTGCTGCAGGGTCACCCATCCCACAGGTCCCTGGATACTGACTTAGCAAGGTGCCCACTGTGCTGTACTGCAACAGTGCCTGTTGCAGGAGGGATGAAACACACACACATGCACTCAGACACCCGCACTCGAGCACACACAGAGGTGTACAACCTGCCAAGCGTGGATGCTTACAACCATTCTTGGTCAAAGGACCCACGCTGGGGCTCTGCCCTCCTCAATGGGTCCCTGCAGCATCAGCAGGTCCCACCCAGCCCTGCCTTGCCTCTTGGTCCCCACCCTGCCTGCAGGTTAAACCCTGCCCTGTCCCACCCTCAATCACAGCCCTGCCCGCAGGGCACTGTCGCATCCCTGCCTGCAGGTTCCTGTCCCCTGCCTGGGTCTTGCCTCCACTGATCTCCAACCATGGCTGCACCTTCGGCTCCCAGCCTACATCTCCATCCCCACCTGTGGCCACTGTCCTGCCCCAAGATCCCTGAGGGCTTGCAGGAAGGACGGAAGCTCTGGAAGGAGGAACAAGCACCGGGTGGGTGGCACTGGGAACAAGGTCTCCTGTCCCCTCAGCCTCCCCCCTTTGAGAGACCCCAAACAAGGGGTCTGGGGCAGTGGGAGCCCCTCACCCCGCTGGGAACAGCGCCGGGCTGCGTTTGGAGCACGAGGGGGCGAGGGGGGCTGCAATTCTTCCGCATGAGTTGCCCCTTTGAAAGCTTGTCTCGGGGCTTTGTGAGAGTGTCAGCCAGGAAGAATGGGGCAGGGGGGGCAGCAGGGCAGGCAAAGAGGGAGGGAGGAACCCGGGAAGGTGGTGTGGCGCTGGGGACAGGCAAGGGGAAGAGGAATGAGACTATGGGGAGGGGGGAGCAGAGGAGGGGCCTCTTACCTGCCCATTGAACCTGGGCCTGGATGCGAAGCTTGGGGAGTAGCTGCATGGGAAGGGTCCCATCTGCCCCCCCCCCCCCCCCCAATCTAACCTAGCCGCTCCCAGAACTTTGCCCTGTTGTGGAGCCTCTGCGCATGCAGCCATCCACACGGACGCACACGGATGCAGGAACATGCATTCGCGCCTATCCAGAGAGCAGCTGGGAGATGATGGAGGGGTTGGAGACCAGCAAAGCCACAGCCCCCTTGTATCCCCTGCCCGAGAGCCATCACCTGAGCTCCCGCAGTCTTTGCCCATCACCAGCTCCTCGCTCATGTGAGAGCCCGCAGTTCGCTACCAGGGACTGTGTGCAGCCACCCCAGCCCACAGAGCAGGGGGCTGCAGCACCAGTGTGATGGTGGCTCTGCCCCAGGCCCAACTGGTCCCTGCAGCCTCCAGCTCCTGGACTGGGACCTGAGCTCCAGGCAGATGGGGCACAACGCATGCGGCATCTCCTGCTTCCAGGAACAGGATTAATTCACCCATCACCTTTGTGATGTCCTCTCTCCCTTGCTGCCTGTTAACCTCATTTCATGCTATGCCATGCCTGACACGTGCTATACTGCACACGTGAGCACATGTGTACCCCCCTGCAGAGTGACCACCACGCAACCCCCTGCCTACCCCTAGCCCCTGGCCGCTCGGGTCCAGCGGGATGCTCAGGGTGCTGCTGCGCCAAGACAGCTTCTCCTCCCGAGCCCAGGCAGAAGGGAGGAGTTTGCAGGCAGACCCAGCCTGCAAGGGCAGCCTGGAGGCAGCGGGTGCCGGGGGGGGGCAGGATGGCAGTGACACGGCTCTCCAAGATGCCACACATTCCCCTGCTGAGCACCAGCATGGTGGGGTGGCTACGCAAGGCAGAAAGCATCAAGGCCCCCCCAAGTCCCATCTACCCCCACCAATCCAGAGGGTCCACAGGGGATGGTGAGGGGCAGAAAGCATCGAGGCCCCCCCAAGTCCCATCTACCCCCACCAATCCAAAGGGTCCACAGGGGATGATGGGGGAGCAGAAAGCATCAAAGCCCCCCCAAGTCCCATCTACTCCCCCCAATGCAAAAGGTCCACAAGGCACTGGGGGGCCAGAAAGCATCAAAGCCCCCTCAAGTCCCATCTACCCCCACCAATCCAGAGGGTCCACAGGGGATGGTGTGGGGGTAGAAAGCATCGTGGCCCCCCACGTCCCAGCAGCTCCCCCCAATCTAAAGAGTCCACAGGGCATGGGGGGGCAGAAAGCATCAAAGCCCCCCCAAGTCCCATCTACTCCCCCCAATCCAAAGGGTCCACAGGGCATGGGGGGGGGCAGAAAGCACCGAGGCCCCCCACGCCCCAGCAGCTCCCCCCAATCCAAAGCATCCCCAGGGGCTCCCCGGACCCCATCGCGCCCCTGTAGCAGGGGAAGCAGGCGGGGGCCGGCGGCGCGGGGAGCCAATGGGAGCGGGCCCGCGGCTCGCCCACCGCGGCGCTGCCTCCCCCGCCCGCCGCCCAGCGCCGCGGCCCACCCAAGTCGCAGCCTATGGGCATGAATGCGAGCGCCGGGCGCAGCCGGGATGGAGGGAATCTTCCCTCGGCCTCCTCCTGCCAAGAAACTCAAACTGAAGCGCATTCCTCCTCCCCTCTGCCAAGAAAACAAGGAGCGCAGCCAGCGGCAGCAGTTGAAGCGAGGGCTGGCTCCAGACCCTAAACGCCGGCACAGGAGGGGGTCAGGACTGGCCATCCCCCCCCCCCACCCCACTGCTCCTTCCTCCCACCCCAGCTCCTTGCCTTTTATTTCCTGCAAACACATCTAAAATGTGTCATCTGGCTCCAGTTTCCTGAGGACACTGGGGAGCGGGGAAGGGGAGAAAGGGAAGGAGGCAGCGAAGGCGGAGAGGGGGAAGGAGATGTAAGCGGGCTTGTACCATGGGGTGGCAGCGCTGATGGGTGGTGGGGCAGAGGTGGTGGGAGGGATGGGACACCCACAGGGGAATCGCACACCCCCGGGAGACCTGGTTGTGTGTGCGCCCAACACACGCTGCACCCACCGGGGCAGACCCCCAGCGCAGCTCCCGCCTCGTACCAGGGATGCTCCCGAACAGCCCCTGGACCAGGCAGCCCGCAGCAGTGGGTGCGGTGTGGGACAGAGGGGGAGCTGCCACGTAGGAGAGGCAGAGGTCCCTGTCTGCACCTCGGCGTTGAGCCCATCGCCTCCTGCCCCAGGCCCAGCCCCGGTAGGGTTAACCATGCCGGAGTCCCACTGTGGAGGAATGTGATGTCAGGGTTGGATTAGCCCATGCGGCCTCCATCCCAGCCACGATCCCAGCCCATAGACCGGCAGCACTGAGCTGTGTGTGGCACAATCCATCAACCCGCCCAGCACAGCCCCCAGCATGGGGGGCCTGGAGGAGGGCTCTGTGTGTGCATGCGTGGGGGCATCTGGGTTTCTGTAAGCGCGAGCTTGGCCATATGTGTCTGCATGTGCGGAGAGGGGTTTGTGTTTATGGGTATGTTTTGGGGGGGGGGTATGCTTGTGTGTATGTGCACACAGATGTATGTGTTAGCATGTGTGCTTGTGCTGGTCTGCATATGAGTGGAATGTTCATGGGTGCATGTGGGGAGCTACAATGTGTTTGCAGGCCCCAGTCACCCCAAATGAAGCAGAGAGAGGCAGAGAGCAGGACCCAGCAGCATGGCAGGGGCTGGGGGGGGGGGGGGCACCAAAAGACGTCCCCACTGCACATCCTTTTCACCCCCTAAGGAGACGTGGGCTCTAGCCCCATGATAGGCAAAGCACTGAGCCCTCATCTGTACCGTCTTGTGACCCCAGGTCAGCCACATGCCCAATTGGTTTAACCCTCTAAGGCCTTAGGAAAAACATTGATGTGGCTCAGGATCAACCTTCCTTGCACTGGGGCAGGGGCTCAGACAGCAGCTCTGCATGCACACAACAGAGCACGGCACAGGCTGCAGCAACCGCTGGAAGAGGGCTGCTGGGGGGAGCCCGTGTGGCCACCCAGGACCGAGGGGACCCATCCTAGGGCAGGGAGGGTCTGGCAGGGTCAACACTCCTCCAAGCTACGGTGTCTCCTGCCCACGGTGCAGCCTCAGTCAGCACCCAGGAAAGGCACTGACAGGGAGGCAGAGATGGTGAAATCCCCCCTTGGAATAAGCCCCTTTCCCTGCCCTGGGACCGGGTTGGAGCCAGGGCAGAGCAGTCTGCACTGGGAAGCTGCTTCCCCTGACCCTGCAAGCTTTCTCATCTCTGCCTCCAACAGAAGTGATGCTCAGACCTCCCGCCCAGCTGCCTCGCTATGTGTCTGACCCCACTGTTAGGCCAGGCTTTAGGGCAAGCCCAAGCTCCTCCGCATGGGGCAGCTAATCTGCCCAGGACTGCAGCTGCCACAAAGCACATTGCTTCAGGTTCAGGGGGTCTGAAAGGGGACGATTCGGGGTCGTGAACCCATGCTGGTGTGAGCTGCCAAGCTCGTTCCAAGGTGGTCCCTTGCCTGGAAGAGATGAGGCAGGGAAGAACCAACTTCATGTGTGGAGGGAAAGGGGCAGATCCATCCATGCCAGAAGAGACGCAGGACATCCTCCACTCCCCCCTTCTCCAGCCCCTGCTGCCACCTTCATTCTCCCCCCCACACCATTATTCCTCTCTGCCCTTCACACCACTTCCAGGAAGGACCAGAGGTCCCTCCCCAGCACACCCATCCCTCCAGCATCACAGCCTTATGCAAGCCACCCTACACCACCACCCATGCACCTCATCGCAGCAGGGGGCCAAACAATCCAGCCCCTCGCTCCCACATGCATCCACACCCACTCATGACCATGCACTGGCATGCCTTTAGACACGTTAACACACGCTAACACATGTGTGCTTGGGGAAGAGGGGAACGCAGGGGTGCAGTGGCTCCCAGGGCACAGGCAGCCCGTGGAGGAGGGCTCCATGCTCCCTGTGACTGTTTCCCCCCTAAAGCAGGGCCTGCTGGCCCTCAACCACAAGCTGAGCTGCTCAGGAAGCCGTGGCGAGCCGGGCAGGAGTAGTGATGCTTGATAGGTGGTCCCAGGGCAGGCAGGCGATTGTCATGGGCTTGCATGGTGTTTGCTTTGGCTGCCAGCGCACTCGCGCTCACCCCTGCCAATTGCTCACGTAAAGCCATTTCCCTGGCCCCTAGCTCCGTTGGGGTAAGGTTTTGGGGTGAGGGTAAGGGGGGTGCACACATGGCAGCAGCTGCTCGAAGGAATTTTTATGTTTCCCCTTCCCAGTGCTGGAGGGAAGCAGCAAAATGGAACATGTGGGACCCATAAAAGCCCGGCTCTGAGTCATGGCTGTGGGAGTCCCTGCCAGCCACTGTTCCTTCCCATGGCATCAAGGCACCATTCCCAACCCAGTCCCGTGGAGGGGCACCCCCAGAACAGGGGCTGCAATGCAGGAATTCCTGCTGTCCCAAGGGAGAGGAGGCAGCGCACGGCAGGCGCTGCAGTGGCATCTGCCCTCTCGCTGCACTCAGGGTGGTTCACAGCGCCTGTTCCCACCCCAACAGCTCCAGCCCGCAGGATCCCTCCGAAGATGGGAACAGGAGGATGCGCAGGACCTGGCAGAGGCTTCAGCAGTCGTTAAGGCATCAGATATACAAGAGCACTCCCTTTTAATCTGGGGAACTGCCCGTCTCTTGGTGTGCCAAGTGCAGAGCGAGGTGAGCACAGCACAGGGGGATGGAGGAAGCATAAACTGCTCCTCCTTTGGGACGGGAGCCACCTCTGTCTGCTCAGAGGTGGTGGTGGGGCTGTTCCCCAACGTCCTCAGCAATCCTGTGCCTGATGGGACTCTTTGGGCTCTCCAGGAGTATCTGCCACTGATGGAGGTGGGTGCACAACCGCCTGCTCTCCTGTTCCTTGGCTGGAGACCTGTGATGTCCATACATAGAGCCCCATCTCTGCCGCTATGGGAGGCAGCAAGCAGGGTTCTGCTCCTCCTGGATGAGGGTAGCAGTTGGCTGGTGGGATCGCACCACATCTGGAAGCATCCCCCCCGCCTCAGCCTCAAAGCTGCATGCAGCGGGGCTGAAATCTGACTCTGTTTTTGCTGCTTGTTCCCACTCGGAGGCAGCTATTTTATCAGCTGTTCCCCCTGTTATTGCGCAGCTTCTGAAGGGGTTTGATGCTCCGTAAGGAGCAATGTGAGGATCCCTGGAGAAGAATCCCCTCCATCTCACCAGGGACCCACCCAATGGCCCTTTTCCATTCATCAAATCACTGGGATTTTGCCAAACACCAGCAAAAGCCATAAAGAGAAACTGAGGCACAGAGAGAGAGTGACTCCAGTGGCACGGAGGCAAGACACCAAGCAGGCAGACAACTACGCACACAGGTATGTATGTACGCACACAAACAGGGCCCTCTGTACACATGCCCATAGGGGATGCTCTGGGTGTAGGAGGATTGCTCTCCTTCCTGACCAACTTCCATACACTTAAGGTTTCCCTCTTTCAGTATGTCAGATGGACAAGAACAGGCCCAGTGGCCTGTAGAAGGAAGGAAAGACAATGCCACAGCACCGGGAGGGGAATGCAGCGCTGAGTTTGTTCCACTGTCTCCCAGCAGAGCAGCTACAGGGGCCTGGCAACCTTCAGCTCCCAACCTGCACCTGGTTCTGTGCCTGTTTGTGATGGAAAAGATGGAGCATGGGGGAGATGAGGACCACCCCCACCCCTGGCAACCCCCACACTTGGCTACAAGCAGGTCCCTGCACAGCCTCACAAGGGCGAGGGTATGCACTGGTGGGCTCAGGTCGGTATATGCCAGGCTCCTCAGAGGTGCCAGCATCCTTGGGGGATTTGGGGGTCCTACCAATCCCATGGGTTTTTGGTGTGGATCTGCTCCAGGGTCTCAATTTCCAACAGACTCCCCTTGCCCTCGAAGACCCTTGCTGAGTAACAGTGACCTTCACTGTGCTGGCAAAAGGCTGAAGGGAGGGTGAGGACCAAACCAGCTCGCACTAAGCAGAGACCTATACATCAGTCAAGAAGCTCTGAACACCCACAGCAGCATGGAAGGGACTGTAGATGCCTTTGCCATCCCCTGCTTCCCACAGAGGCAGCTTCTGCCTCAGCTGACACAGCAGACGCAGCCACACTGGGAAGTGTTCCTAGGTCTGAATTACTAAAGGTGAAACTTCATCCGGGTGCTTCCTCTTCCCTTTCCCTGTACCAAATCCCAGTGCCCACCCTCGGGACGCTGCATCCACCAGCTCAGGTTTGCCACATGCAGCCTACAGAGCAGGCAGGGGGGAAACTCCAGTATCTGGGTATCCAGCAGCATCCTCTGGGCCTCCACATCCCTTCCAGCACTGGGATGTGGCTGGAGTAGGCACTGGTTTCCCAGACCCCAAACACAGCATCATAAAAGCCACAGCCATTCCTCTGCCACATCCTCTGCCTTTAACCTTCCTGCACTCACCGAGGGCTTGGTGTGGTCTGGGGGTGCCTTGCTGTGGTCAGACCCAAAGCTGCCGCATAGGCTCAGTTAGCTCATGCTGGGCTGCAAACAGGGCTGACCAGGTCTCACAGTGCCCTGCTCAGGGGCTCCTCACCCAACTCACCTGCCCCAGACTCAGCTCTCTGAGTGCTAAAGCCAGCAGCAGCCCTTGTGCAAGCACGCTGGGGACACTCAGAACTGTCACAGGCAAGGACTGGAGGTGCTCCACAAGCAGAGTGCAAAAGCAGCTCTGCCTTCCCCCCCCAAAACCAGGAGCTTTGTTAAACTCAGCTCCCTAAGCCACGAAGGGCTGGACCAGGAGACCTTCCAAGGTCCTTTCCAACCTGGGCTCTTCGATGGTTCCGGGTTTTCGCAGGCATGGAACACTTCTGAGGCAGCCTCTGCTGCAGCCCACATGGGCAGGGAAGAAGCGCAGCCCCAGGGCCTACGGGATGAGGGCTGGGAAGCACCAGGGACCGGGGCATCTTGTCCTGGTTTCTAGGAGGCTCCTTGGGGTGCACGGAATCTCCTGGCCCACGCGGCCTGGCAGGGCTGTCAGGAGAGCAGGGACCCCCTTGTCCCAGCCCCAAATCCTCCCCTCCTCGGAGCCCTCCCAAGGTCCCGGGACCAGCGGGTGCTGTTTGTGGGGATGTGCGGCCAAAGCAGCCGGGTGCAGAGGCCCACAGGGCGCCCAGCGGAGCCCCAGGTACATCACGAGTTGCCCATGGATGGCCGGAGACTGCACCAGCAGCGCGGGTGGCACCGCTCACCCTCGTGGGGACGGTCCTGCAGCTGCTGCGTCACTCGGGCCAAGGCTGCAACTTCCACCCGGTCGGGACTCCCGGTCCAGCGCTCCCCACCCGCAGCGCTGGGAGCGCCCCTCTCCCTCCCGTGCTGCGAGGGGTCCCCCGGCCGGCGCTGCGCCCACCCGGTGCACGAAGCGAGGCGGGAGCGGGAGGGTGCGGGTGGGAACGCGAGGGTACGTGAGGGGGAGCGCGGCGGGGCCCGGGGCGCTCTGTCCGGCCCTGGTTGAGGTTCCCCCGCTCTCACCCCCCCAGCGCTGAAGGGACGCGGGAGCGGGACGGGGCCCGGCGCGGCGGAGGCGGTGGAGCCACCCCGGCTCCCGCGGGGAGCTCCCCACCCGCGGCCCCGACCCGCCGACGGCTCTTACCTCCTGGCGGCTCCGAGAGCGAGGCGGCGGGACCCGCGGCTCCGCGCTCCCTTCCCTTTCCCCTGCTGCGGCTTGGTCCGGGCGAGAAGCGGCACATCCAGGGGGATCCCGGTGGGCGGGCGGGCGGGACGGGACGGGACGGCGCCCCCCGCACTTCCCGGCCCGCCCCGGGCTCCCGGAGAAAGTTACCGGAGCCCCCGCAGGGGCGGCGCGTCCCGGCACAACCGGGCTGCGGGTCCCGCTCCTCCGACTCTGGCGGCGGCGGCGCCGGGAGCGCTCGGGACGGAGACCCCGGCCGGGTGCGCCGCCGGCTGCAGCCACCCCGAAAACCCGGGGTGGATCCTCCCGCAAGCGCGCACGCGGGACACGCGCGCCCGCAGCGGGCCTGCACACGCGCGCGGGGGCCCCCCCCCAACGCGCGCCGGTCGCCCCGCACACCCCGCAGCCACACGCGTGTGCGCCCATGTCCGTGCATGGGGGCACCGCACCCTGAGGCCCACCCGCAGGCACCCGCCGTGTGCCTTCGTGTGCGCGTCAGCATGTGCGCAGGGGTGGGCGCGCGCACGTGCACCTGCACGCGGGTGCACAGGGCGCGCACGTGGCGCACACACGCGTCCGTGTGCAAGGACACGCAAAAAGAGGTTGTGCACGCGCAAACGGGCGCACGCACACCCCACGCGCGCAGTGCGTGCCGGTGCATAGAACACAAGCACGGCACACGTGTACACGCAGGATATTGACAGGGCCAGGGTCTGGCTGTCGCTCTGGGCCTTCATTCCAGCCAGGAGAGGCCGAAGGGTCCAGGGGTAGCTGGTGCAGATCAGGGACCCCCCAGGCTGACACCCCGCAGCCGGGCAGTGCGGGCCCAGCACCTCCAGTAGCCTGGGTACCACTGGAGACCGTGTCAGAGCCTGCCCCAGCACCCCAGCATCACCGAGTGGAAACCACTCTTCCCAGCGCCGGACCTACCACCCAGCCAGAGCCCGTACCTCTTGGGAGACCCCTGGCATGGACAACGGGAGCTGGTGCCTCAGGAAGCACTGAGCCACCCATGGCTGGGGAACACTACCGGCAGCGGGGAGTGCAACACGCAGCATCTCCCGGCCGTGACACAGCGGGGCAGGACCCCTCATGGCAGGGAGACAACGACGGCCGGGCCGCCCATCCCCTCCGCGGTGCACCGGGGCAGCCCTGGTGCCTCAGCCGGCCTGGATCGGGCATGGCCCTGCGCACCCCGCAGCGTGTGCCGAGCTCCGGTTACCGCAGCACCGCCGGGACCCCGGCCAAGCCCTCACGCCCGGGGCTGCGGGAGCGCAGGCCCGGGCTGGGCGCTGCGGCGCCGGGCAGCGCCTCCTGGTGGCCACCGGCGGGGCCGCATCCCCGCCGCAGCACCCGCGGTTGCCCGAGCCCTGCCTCGGGGTGCGGCGGGGCCGTTCCCCCCCCCGTCCTCCCCTGGGGACTCTGCTCCTTCCTTGCTCTGCCTCTTCCCAAGGGCTCCCGCGGGCACGGAGCCTGTAGGAGGGAGCTCACGCCCTATCCTGGGCGTGCTCAGCTCCCCCGATGATCCCAGATACACTTCACGTGAGGATGTGGCTGTTCTCGCCCTACCCCAGGGCTCAACTGCTCCTACCGGCTTCATCCTGCTCTCCGGGACGACACTGCCTGTGTCGTGTGACCCTCGAAGGTGAGGGGAGCTGTGCCACGCACCCAGCCTGTCCTCAGATCCTCTTAGCAGGATTACCCCTGCTGTGGGCACTATGCCTTGCATTAGCCTGTCCTCCCCATAACCCTGTGTGTCATCATGCACCGCAGGCGGCTGGTGAGCCACAGGGGTAGCTTCACAGCATCACCCATGGCACATCTCTAGGAAATGCCATCTCCATTGGCTGCATGGGACCTCCAGAGCAGAGGGACAACGTGGGGAAGTTCAACAGACACCCCTCCAATCAATGGCACAAGGGAAGAACAGCCAGGGGTGCCCCCAGGATGGTCCAATGGATGGAGTCCCATCCATCAGCCCTGGGAGAGGGCCAAGGTGCTGGGTGCAGGTGAAAGGCGTTGCCTGCATCTCCGTTTTGTAATAGGCATAAGCAGCTCAGCAGATTTACTCTTGAGCTGAGTGTGACCCCAGCTAAGCTGCCAGGAAAGGCCCACCGGGCACTGGGTATAGTGTGGGGTGGCACTGGGTATAGTGTGGGGCCATCCCTGACCCCCTCCCGGGGTCTGGGGGCTTGCCCCAGGACCATCCACCTCTTCCATCTGCATGGCCAGGCAGGCCCAGGTCTGTTTCGCCACCAGCTTTGAGCCCCGGGGTCCAAACACCACTTGGGTAGCTCCCCACCAGCGATTCTCCACCTCCAGACCCCCATCCCTGCCACGTCCCCCACCCCAGCACTAATCTTGGCCTCCTGTTTAGGAAAGTTAAAGCGGCTCAGAGCAGGGGCAGATGATGGCCCAGATTAAGGATTTAATGGTAGCAGCACAACCAGCTCAGCATCTCAGCTCCGGGCTGGTGGGTCAGCGTGTCAGTGTGTCAGTGAGTCAGCACATCATGCACACGCATATGAACAGCCTCCCCTCACACACACGCACACAGAGGAACATAAATTCACTGTGATAGGGAAGATGCTGCGTTGCTGGCATAGGAAAATAGGGTACCTGGTGTCTTTATGGGATGCCTCCCTGCCTGCCCTGCCCCTCAGTTACACTGGAGTGATGCTATTGGGAGGGAGTAGGGACTGTAAAGACACGATGCACGTCCCCATGCACTCACCCCAAATCCACACCTGCAGCACTCAGGGCATCCATCGCAGGGCACAGCCACCAACAAGGCGTCAGCCACACACATTCTGGGGCTGTGGGAGCACCCGGAAGGCTGAGGCATCCTGCCAGTGCCTTTTCCCTATAGGTGGAGATGTTTTGGGGAGGGTGGGTGATGGCCATGCTGCCCCCGGAGCCTGGGGAGGTGCCCGCTGGGGCCGGCTGATGAAAGCTGCCCTTTGTCCGCTTGCAGGGCACAGCACAGGGCCAAGCTGGGAAAGAGAGTGGGTTTGTCCCCAGATGAAACGGCCCCAAAGTGAGCTTTGAGCGGGCCCTTACGCAACAAGGACCTGGGATCTCAAAGGGATGAGCAGGGGGCATTGCCTCCCACTCCAGCAGCATCCCACTCCAAATGACTCCCCATCAGCCACCAGCTTGGGCACTGGCAGACTCTATCACTGGCTTTGATGGAGTTGAGACTGGGGTCGTTGAGTGGTGCTTAGGGAAGCATGTGAGAGGGGATAGGGGAGGTCAGGGAGGTACGGTTAGGTGCAATCTCTGCTATTTGCAGTGAGGACACAGGGTTTGGGGGGGGGCTGTGGTTTGTCATTTGAGGTCACTCAAGCTGGTCAATAATTGTGAGCTGGGTTGAGGGCTGATGCTGGTGGGGAGCAGCATTTTCAGGTTGGGCAGCATCTGCTCTGCTGGGAAACACTCCTTTGATGCTCATGTTACGGGCTACCCCTTTCCAGCCCCAGTGAGGTGGTACCCAGGTCCCAGCCCCTCTCCTATCCCCCAGTCTCCCATCCAACCCACCCCCAGAGCCAGAAGTGGGACCTTCCAGCCAAGCAGGACCATTTCCCCCACCCCATTCACACAAGTGGTGCCAGGAGCAAGGAGTCAAAGCCCGGAGGTTGCATTTCCACCCATTTATTTGGGAAGCTGCACCGAGGTATTGAAATAAATTAAAAGCACAGACCATGTGGATGCATTCACGCGTTAGTATGGGGAAGGCAAGGGCAGAGATGGGCAGACAGGATGGAGCACCAGGGAGTCCCAACAGCTGCAGAAACCTCTACCATGGAAATAGCGATAGCTGCAGAACTGGAGGTACAAGCACAAATCTGTCCCTTTAGTACGGTCCTGAAGGCAGATCCTGAGTCAAGCCTCATTGTCAGGCACTAGGCTGGAAGAGACCTGCCTGGTAGGGTGGGCAGCAGGGCCGAAAAGCAGAAACACCAGGGAAATGAAAAGGGGATTACACAAGAGCTGGTCAGGAGGGGAGGTCATCCTCCACCGTGTCCAGTCACTGCCGTCGGGGGGCTCTTGACAAAGCCACAGCCTCCATCCTCTCCTTCCAGGGCTGTTATTTGTGCCCGCTTCCACCCATCCCAAACACCAGGCCCAAATGTGATGCAGGAAGGTTTGTTGCAGTAGGGGAGAAGCGTGGGACTGCCCCTCATCCTCCAGTTTCCCACTTGGAGGAAAGAGACCCATTCCCACATTCCACTCTGCTCTCCAGGAGGCTGAGTCCCAAAGTGTCAACAGCCACTCTGAATGTGAGCAAAGATGGGGTTCCTCACCCCACAGACCGAAATGTGGGGTCAGCTTGCGACCGAGGGGTGCTGCCAGTCAAAGCAGGGATGCTCAGAGCCACCAACCACCCCCAGCTGAGGCTCAGCAGCCTGATGTGGCCTTTGCTCTGCCCAATGCAGCTCCAGGTTCTCTCTGGAGACTCCCTTCTCCCTCCCTCCCAGCCTTTCCAAAGGAGTCCATTGCTCCACAGCCTGAGCTCAAGGGAGCTTTCCATCTTCCCCCACCCCCAAAGAGGCAGTCCTGGAGAAGGGGGGTACCCAGCACAGCTCCCCCAACCCTAGCTACAGCCGCAGGCATCGACAATCATGTCAGGGATGTCAGTCTTGACGATGTTGCTGTTGCGATCGAAGTAGAGGACCGAGAGCGGCTGGCGCCGTGTGGGCACACAGCAGGAGTGCCCCGATGCCTGGACGTTGTTGGCTTTGACGAGGTTGAAGACAGCTGTATGGAAAGAAGAGGCCATCCCAGGGCTGCCGGCCACGTGCAGGGGGCACTGGCCCACGCAGTAGTTTATCTGGTAGCCCTCAGGCTTAATGATCCAGTCATTCCAACCGATGTCTCGGAAATCCACATAGTAGTCCTTGCGGCAGCAGAGGTTGGAGTTCTGGCTGCAGCGGAGGCTGCGCTTGGCCACGTGGTGACCTGGTTCTCTCACCTTTGCTTTGGCCACCAAGAAGGGCTGGTGGGACCAGCTGGCATTGACTACCGCCATATCACCCCCATCCCCGCGGCTTTCCAGCTCCAGCCGCAGGGTCCTCTGCTCTCCCCCAAAGAAGCTCTGCAGGGCAGGCAGGAGGGTGAAGGCATGCCAGCCGCTGCCCCGCGCGCTCAGGTGCTTCTCACTCAGCAGCGTGCGATTGCCCCCCACCAAATCACCATCCCCACCAGCCAGGAAGATCCGCAGGGTGAGGCTGGCTACCGGCTCCCGTGGGACTCGGAGGTAGAGCCAGAGCTGAGCCTGCAGGATGTGAACGTCCTGGTCTTGTGTGCGGCTGAACTGGAACTGCAGCCCCAAGCGAGAGGGAGATGTGGTCTCTGAGGGCAGAAAGGAAGAAGGAGGTGAATGCTGCAGGATGCAGGGAAGGTGAGGCTGCAGCAACACCCTGCACGTCAAAGCCAATCTCTGCCAGATTCTTTACAGGAAAGACATACAAACTTCCCTCCCTCCATGGGGCTTGCGGTCTTTCCCCCTACTTTCCTTGGGGATGCTAACCAGAGGAGGGTGGTGTTGGAATGCGGGACTGTCTCATCCTGCCTGGCAGAATGGGCATAGAGGGGGCACCCATCCCTTCCCCTTGCCCAGAATGGGCAAAGCTGGAAGGGACCGCGGTGCTCACATTGCCCAGACCCCCTCAAGCAGGGTCACCCACAGCGCTGCTGCACGCTGCAAGGCTCGAGAGCATTTCCAGCCCCCCCACCCCCGAGTTGGTCCTTGCAGGTCCCAAGTCCATCTTCGGAGGGTCCCAGGCACCTCGGGTTGCGCCCATCCCTCAAGGGGGGGGACCGGCATCACAGCACGTCTGGTGTGCGGTCCCACCTGGCTAATGCAGGAGCATCCCACCTGGCTGCTGAGCCTCCCTGTGCGTCCTCAGCGCGAGGAGGTCACCGCGCACATCAGGCTCATTAATTAAGGACTTAATCACCGCCCGCGTGGCCCCAGGCACCCGCACTGCGAGGGGTGGGTGCCCAGGGCCCCGGCCTCTGGGGCTGCCCATCCCCGGGGGGACCCCCAACCAATTTGGCACCGGGCGCACCCCAGCGCACCCCAGCCCCGTCGGGGGCCGCGGGGATGGCGCCCACCTGGCTGCGCGAAGCTGATGATCTCGTAGCCCTGCTCCTCGCTGCCGTCGTCGTCAGTGTCGGGGCCCCGGCGGGTGCTGCCCGCTTGCAGCCGCCGCAGGGCGCGGGCCACGGCGGCGCGGGACACGGTGTGAACGAGCCGCGGCCGCTCCCGGAGCCGCAGCTTCTCCAGCAGCTGCCGCTTGGCCGCTTCCTCCAGCAGCCGCCGCTCCGCTCCCGCCGCACACGACGGGCAGCGCGGCTCCGCCGCCGCCGCGCACAGCACCGCCGACAGCAGCAGCAGCCACGGGCCCGCGCCGCGCGTCGCCATCCGCACCGACGGGACGGACCGGGCCGGCACCGGGAGTGGCGCGGCGCGGCCCGCCCGCTTTGGGCACCTGCGGCCGGGGGCGGGCCCGGCGCCCCCCCGCCATTGGCCGGCTCTCCTGCCTGTCCCGTCCCGTCGGGCCGCGGCCGGGGCGGGGGATTACTGGGATTAGCCCCCCCCCTCCCCGCACCCCCCATTCCCCCGTAGTGGAGGCGGGGGTTGAATGGCTCCGCTGCGCCGGGGACCACCCCCCCGCGCTGTGTGCGCGCATCAGGAGCTGTCCCGCACCACACCGGAGGGGGTACCGCGGGGCTGAACACGAAGGGGGGGCACACGCGGGAGGCTGCACATGGGGGGCTTCAACTGTGTGCGTGCGAACAGTGGTTCCTGCCGAGGTGTGTGCCCACGCGTGTGCAGGGGGGCTCTGCTGGCCTGCAGCAAGCCCCAGCACCGGCCCTGGGTGTGGAGGGACCCAGCCAGGCGCCCCTTGGAGCATCTCTGCCAGACCCAAAACGTGCAGGAAGCAAGGGCTGGGGCAGATCGTGGCTGAGTGGAGGAGCAGGAGCACGGAGCATCCTGCGGGATGGATCCCAGCCTCGCCTGCTGCCCCTGGAGCCCACAGCCCTGCCCCACAGCCCGTGCATTGAGCTTACAGCCCCTTGGCCTCCCAGCAGGGCCAGCCCCTAACTTGCTGATGGAGGACAAAGCGGGGATTGGGGCAGTTCCCCTGCTGACCCCTGCGGGTCCCTGGGGACAGTTCCTATCTGTGGGCTTTTGTTACTCCTGACATGTGATGAGTTTGGGAGTCTGAGCCTGTCCTTTGGGCTGCCCGGGCCAGTCTACCCCAGGACAGAGCTGGGCAGGCCCACGAGGGTGCCTGCTACACCCCCTGCTCCCCACAAGTTATAATGGACCTTTGCATCTACTGAGGGCTCATGAGCTGTCCTGAAGATGTCTCCCGTCAGCCTCAAGATGTTCCCTGCATCTCAGCCCCAGATGCTGTGCACAAGCCTGAGCCAGGGCTGGAGAAGTCTCCCAAAGGTGCTACAAGGCGCCACGTTGCTGAGGGTGTGGGAGAGCCCCGAGCTCCTGCGCCACAGCTGGGAACTCAGAGTGCAGTGGGAACCTGAAGCCCAGCCAGCCCTCCAGGCATGTCCTGTGCCCACTGTGCCATGCAGCACTGACTCCAAGGTCTTGACCACACAGAGCCCCTGGCCAAGCACAGAGGTGACAGGTAAACAGTGGGCTGTCTGGGAAAAAGCACCCACCGGAGATGATGCAACCGTAGTGCAAGGGCCAAAGTTCTCAGCTGGCCGGGCCTGCTGGCAGCTCCCAGAATAGCCCAGGAATGTCAACAAGGAGGAAGGAGTAGGCACAGCTTGGCCTGGAAGCAGAGCTCCCATAGGGCCTGGGAGCCCCGGCTGCAGGCAGCGCACAGGCAGCAGCAGGGGTGAGCAGCCACCGGTGCACAGTGCATGGTACACGCTCGCAGGGCATGCATCTGCTCGCACAGATGTTTGGTGGTGCACACACATCTGCGCGCGTCCTTGCACACACACCATCAGTCCCATCCTGAGTGTTTGGATGTGTGCTCTGTTTGCAGGGATTCTCTACACATTGACTCCCATCCCTTTTATTCCATGTTCCTGTACTGGAAGTGCAGTGCTTCCTTTCTGGCTTTTAGGATACATTCCCTATGGAAAATTAAACTTCCACCCATGGTCCCCCCCACGTGGTGCTCTCTCCATGTGTAACAAGCCAGAGGGAGTCCCAGGCTTCATCGCTGAGTGGCATTGGTCCAGGGGCGTTAAAACCTCTGTGTCACCACCACCTCGCAGCAGCCATTGCACAGCTTCACACATGCGGGGAAGGGAAACTGAGGCACGATGCTGTGCTGAATTCCGCCTTCTCTGATATATCCATAGCACAAAACAGGAGGCAAAGAGCTGTGGCAAGAAGGGTGAATTACTCCCTGGCCCATCGCCCTTTCCAGGCTGTGGGGCAGGGTCTCCCCATAGGCATTAATCCCCCTGAACCTGCCAGATCCCTCCGCACTGGGCAGCACCCCAATACTGCCACCACAAACCCCCATTTCACCTCCAGCTTAGCGAGAGCATCTGAGCCGCTGCCCCCTCACACTGCAGCTGTATGTGTGTGTGTGTGTGTCCCCCCCGTGCACTCTGGCCCATGGGATGTAGGCCAGGGGTCAGCACGGAGCTGTGAGTGGTTCTTGCTCCCATTGCATAAGTGTGTTGTTGATTAAACGGTTCCCAGAAAGTGAAGCCCAGTGACCAACCTGACCAAAATACCCCCTCGGGTCCCCCCCCCCAGGCCCAGCACTTGCTGCACACATGGTTTATGGGCCACCGACCTCGTGTCCGGTGGGGCAAACGTGGCACCTGACAGCCTGCCCGAGAGGTGCCCGCGCCTGGATTAGGCAGGAACACCCTGTCCCCCCTAAGAGTTCATGCACCAGCATCTGAGTATGGCTTCTGCCTCAGTGCCCGTTTCCACGCGGCTCTGCCACCGATGCCAGCCAAGAAAGAGCCAAACTCTGACTCTGCCCCAGGCACAGGCACTGAAAAGCTTCCTCCTCACCGGCCCCTCTCCCTCGGGGCAGCGCCCAGGCTGGGGTCAGGGCAGCAGCCGTCGGGGCTGCACGGGTCGAGGCACCGAGGGGCCAGCACAGAGAGGGAAGCCGGGGCAGGGCCGGTGGAGGGCTGGAGCCGCTGGGCTGGGCAGGCCGGGGTCCGGCCGTGGGAAGGGAACGAGGCCAGGGCTCACGGCCAGGGAACGCAGGTCGGCGGCCCCGCTTCCCTTGGTGCCCGCTGCACCGGCCGAGGGGAGCGCGGCGACGGAGCGGCCCGGCCCGGGGCGATGCTGCGGCCCCCGGCCCGCAGGCGCCACCCGGCGGCCTAAGGCAACGCTGCACCCCGGGGTAGCGGGGCTGGAAGGGGGGGCCGATGAGCGGCCCTTCGGGATGGGGTCGGGGGCAACGAGATCCCCCCCGGAGGGTCCGGCAGCGGGGCAGCGGCACCTCGCACCAGCCGGACAAAGGATGCGCCGCGTGGATGAGCGGGGGCCGCAGGCTGGAAAGCGCCCATGAGGCTGGAAATTAAACATTAATGGTTTTCAAGGCAACAGCGGGGGTTTCAGGAATTCCCACCCCTCCCGGAGAGCCGGGCCCTGCCAAGGGACGCCCTGGCGCACCACGCTCGGACCTTTGCTTCAGGGTCTGTTGATACCGGCAGAGGCTCCTTGCAGGCGCCACCGGAGGCAGTGGCGCATCTCCATCCCCTCCAGGCACTGAGGCTGCAGGGGTAGGACCTTGCGGTGCCCTCTGTGTCAGATGTGGCACAACCCCGGTGCTAGGTCGATGCTGTCTGCATGGCACCTCGGCACCAGGCCAGGCTGGGGGGCTGCAAGCGGGATCCCCATCAGTCTTACTGGTCCCAGTGGAACCAGTACAGCAGCATGTCGTGGCAGCTGGGCATGAGACCCCCATCTCCAAAGCCCCCTGAGCACACAGGGGACACCAGAAGAAATGTGGTGGAGAGGAGACGCCGTGATGCGAGCACCACCCTCATCCCCTCTTCTCCTACCAGTGATGGAAGAGCGGATGCCCAGTGGGAAGTTGCACCTTGCTGCTCTCAGGGTTCCTATTCTGCTCCCTAAGCAGCCTGACTTGGTTCTCTGCCCTCATGCTTACACTGAGGTTACTCTTACTGATGAAGAAGACTCACAAAGTAAGCTCAGGCTCTGCTGAACTCCAGAGAGGGCTCTTCCATGTGCAGCTTTGTTAGGGATAGAAATCATAGCTCCTGCCTGGGCCACCGGTGGTGGGGACCATGGGCTGTGCCTGGCTTCAGGGGGATTGCCCTTCCTTGGCTGTACCCTCCTTGTTCTATGGCCTTCCCTGATGGAAGCATCTCCTTGAGGTTCCTGAACCTCAGCCACTCTTGCCCCTGTTTTCCATGGGAGCAGGACAGGCCGCATGCATGGAGAAGAGGGCCTGTATGAGGTGTCCCTGTGTATGGCAGGAGGTTGGGCCTGGATGATCTTGAGGTCCTTTCCACCCCAAACCATTCTATGATTCTATGGTTCAGCTCGGGGTCTCAGGCTTGTGCTCTGCCCCTTCATTTGGCCCCTTTATGCCCATGCTTGCTGCAGCCTGGAGAGCTCAGCACCAGCCCCGGGAAAGTTGTTTGTTCAATAAATACAGAGAGTGAAAAGAAGCATTGGGAAAAAGAGGGGGGTGAAAAGGAAAATCACTAAAGACCAAACCCTCTTTGGGTTTGCGCAAGCGGCCTTGGGTCCCAGACAGTATTGATCACTGAGCCTTCCACGCTGCCTGCACAGCAGCTGGGTCAGCAGGAACCCTCCAAGTCCGGGTCTTGGAGGTCTGGAAGCCTGGATCTCGGGATGCTGCCTGCTGATGGGGAGATGCGGGTCCCCACTCCAGCACAGGGCTCAGTGCGAGCGCCTGTCTCAGTGGGTACACCCTCTCTCCTGCTGGCTGTTGCTCCATCCCTGCTCAAGGTGTTCCTCTTGTCAATGTGCATCCTGGCTCCGCTCCAACCAGAGCTGCTCATGGCTCTAATGAGCTCGGCCTGGTCCTGGAGCAGGACAGAAGATGCCAAGCTGTCCTTCAAGCCAGATGCAGGAGGTCTGACTCAGCCCTCTTCCATCTGCCAACCCTCTTCTTGCCTGGTTCAGTTCTGTCTCCAGTCTCTGTGCTGGGGTGGTCGGTGGCCCACAGCACCGCAGTTACCCAGCTCCATGCCCTCACCAACCTCTCTCTCCCACCACCAGCACCCTCTCCCTGCTTTTTCAGCCCTCACACATGGAGGGAACACATGGGAAGCCATGGAGAAACCCTGACACGAGATTACACAACGGACCGATGTGTCAGAGCCGCCCTTTGCCCCCAGCTCTCACGGCATTGACATGTCCCACAGCCAGGCTGGCAAGGGGCAGCGAAGGGGGTGGCTGCTCTGGGCTGTGGGCCAGAGGCTGCTTTGCAGCGAGGGAGCAATGGGCTGTAGGTAAAGGGGGGGGTCCTGGGTGGCTCTGGTGACCCTGCTCCGCAGTCGCTATCCACTTGAAAAGGGTGAAAAGTTGCTCCATTTGGTCCTGTTTAGGACAAGAATGACCAAACACAGCTCTGGTAGAATGGCAGATTTTGCCCAAGCATGGAATCTGTCCTAGGGCACATCCAGCCCCTGGCACCCTGGGGAGAGGTGGAAGATGTGCTGGCTAACAACAGGGCACACATACATGTGCACGCGCTGCGGCTGGGAGTCTTTTATTGAACACCAGGTAGCCAGGATGCTTGCAGAGGGAGACGCTTTCCTCCTACCAGGATCAGCATCCCCTTCCTCGCCCCGCTCAACCTCATGTCCAGCTGAGCAGTGGGGCTCCACGGATGGGCTCACCCCTCCGGCCTGGCCATCCCCCAGCACCTTTTCAGCTTCTACCTCCCCAGCACATATTCGTGTTGCAGCACTGAGGGCTGCACCGTGGCCTGGGTCTGGGACCAGCAGCAGGGCAAGCGGTGCTGTCCTGAGCCCTGCAGAGTCTTGCAGGTAGAAGGGTCTGGTGTCCGTCGGGAGCCAGTCTCAGATGGCTCAAGGGCAGAGAGGAATCCATGGACAAACCTGCAGGGGGAAATGAGCTGTGTGGGAGGAGAGGACTCTCAGATTCAGCATCACCTTTAATGCTTCAGCCTCAGGAGGAGAAAACCCCTTGGCAGCCAGGTCTTTGGCTGCCAGAAGGAGGAGAGCCCTGCAGAGCACAGGTCCTGCCCCCCTGCCTCCTCAGGCTGCGGGTCAGGTACAACCACAGGCATCGACAATCATGTCAGGGATGTCGGTCTTGACGATGTTGCTGTCCCGGTCATAGTAGAGCAGAGAGAGCGCGCGACGCTGCGTGGGGACACAGCAAGAATCCACGGCTGCATCGGCGTTGTTGGCTTTGATGAGGTTGAGGAGAGCCGTGTGGAAGGAGGCAGCAAGGCCAGGGATGCCAGCCATGTGCAGGGGACAGAGCCCTGCGCAGTAGTTCATGTGGTAGCCATCCGGCTGGATGATCCAGTCCTCCCAGCCGATCTCCTTGAAGTCCACAAAGAACTCCTGGCGGCAGCACATCTTAGAGTCCCTGCTGCAATCAATGCCGCGCCGCTGCACCCGGTGCGGTGTCCTGGCCCGGGCTTGGGCTGCCACAAATGGCCAGTGGGAATCACTGTGGCCGGGCAGGAGGGGAGAACCCCAATCCTCCGCTGCCTCCAACTCCACAGTGAGTCTCTGCCTCCCTTGGTGAAAGAGGCTCCGGACAGCTTGACCCACGTCCAGCGTGGCCCAGCCAGCACGCTGCACCTCCAGCCACGTCTCATGGACCACGGTCGCGTTGAACCCTGTTGGGTCTGGCTGCAGGAGTCTGACGGTGACGGGATGCATCCCAGGGCCGGGATCTGCCCAGAACAGGTAGAGGGTGGCTTGCAGGATCTCAGCATTCCCAGCCAGCTCCCGGGTGAAGCGGAAATGCAGGTGGACACTGCGGGAGGTGGAGGACCCTGCGCACAAAAGCGAAAGAAGAGGTGAAGGGAGGAAGCTCAGCCCCAGCCCCGCTTCCCTGTGCTTGCTGCTGCTCCTCCTCCCGATGCCTCCTTCTCTTGCTAAAGGAGCAGCATCCTCCCGGTGCTGAATGCAGCAACCGGTTCGGTTCCATCTCCTCCGGCCTGACATCCCTCTTGTCCCTCCTCTGAGGACCAACTCTGGAGTGAAATGTGGCACCCACCACTTTGGGTAGGGAACGGAGACACAGCTCAGCATGGGGAGCAGAGGGGCTTTGGAGAGCTGAGTGAAAACACTGCAAGCTGATGGGGTATCTTAGCTTAAAATCAGGTTTGGAAGAACACAGCCACCTCTAGCCCAAGTGGGGAGGGCTTGACAGAAAGAGGTAACAAATTCAGATGGTAGCGCTCCTGCACCAACCTCCCCACCCCACACGTCCTATATGTAACTGAGGGGACCCCGGAGCCTCAGTGATGCTTCCCCTGCCCATGGCAAGGGGTGGTAAGCTCAGGACCTGGATGCAAAGGCTCTGGACATGGAGCCTCCTATTACCAGTCCTTCCAGCCCGCTGGCCTGGCATTGCTTGCAGGAGCGTGGTGCCCCTGCTCAGAGCCTGTGCGGAGGAGAAAAGCTCTCACCACCTTCCCACAGGCAAGAGCTGCCTTCCCTCTGTGGCCCCAGCTCAGGACCCACCCCACCGTGCCCCTGAGGCGCAGGGTCTGTACAGACCTGACTCGGCAAAGCTCAAGATCTCGTATTCCTGCAGACCCACCCCGGGATGCAGGGGAGGGACGCTGCTCCCATGGGGCATCCCAGGGGAGACGGGATCCATGCGCTGCACACGCATCCTGCCGAGGGCGGTCAGCAGGGCCCCCCTGGACACGGGCTGGGTGATGTTGGGTCTGCCTGGCAAGCGGAGCTTGGCGAGGATGCTCTGCTTTGCCCGTGCCATGAGGATGTGGCGCTGGGCGGCGGGGGCCAGGGCAGCCAGCCCACAAGCCGGGCACCGGGCTCCCATGGGAGCCGCCATCCCCAGGAGGAGCAGGAGCGGGAGAGCCACCGCTGCTGTCATCTCCGGCACCGCGGGAGGGACAGCGCGCGGGTCCCGCCAACGGCTTTCTCCAGCGGTGCGAGGAGGCAAAGTCAAACCGGGGCCGGGAGAGCGGGGCGCAGGGGCAGAGCGGGGCCGGGATTGCGGGGCGCAGGGGCAGCGCACGCCTCCTCCTCCTGCTTTGCCCGCGAATATTGGCTGATCCCGGCGGGATAAACGCCCCCTTGGTCCCGCGGGAGCCTCTCCCGGGCACGGGGCAGCCCGCCCCAGGGGGGCGGCGCTCTGCTCGGGAGGCTCGGTCCGGACCTGCCCGGGGCTGGGGCACCCCAGAGGGCCCCCCCCCGGTCCCATTCAGGAGCGGGCGGAGGGGTCGCGGTGCTGCGGGAGGTGCGCTGGGACGCGGGAAAGGGACCGCGGACCCCGCGCGGCGGAGGCGCCCTCCAGCGCGCCAGGCGGCGCTACCGCGTCCCGCCGGTTGCTACGACAACGCGCGGCGGGGCGGTGACGCAGCACGCACGGGCGGTGACGCAGCACGCACGGGGCGCGCGGGGGGAGGGGCCGCCGTTTTTTCCCTTTTTTTTTTTTTTTTTCTTTCCCGTTTTTTTTTTTTTTTTTTTTTTTTTTTCCCCAAACGTTTCTGTTCCGTTTTCCCGTTCCCACCCCTCCCCCTCCCCCCTCCTTCCCCCCCGGCCCCGCCCGCCCGGGCCCCGCGCTGGCCCAGGCCCGGCCCGGCCCGGCGGCCCCGCGGCGCAGGGCCCGGCCCGGTAAGTGCGCGCCGAGAGGGGGGGTGTGTGGGGAACGGGGCTCCGGGTGCCCCCGGGCCTGGGGTCGGGGCCCGGTCCCGCCGTACCGGGACCCGTCCGCCCGCTCCTGGCTGGGACCGAGGTGCCCCGGGGTAGCTCCGGCCCGAGGCTCCTGCGTCTCCGGGGGCCGCCGCCGTGGGCCCGCTGGAGGGAGCGAGCTCGGCGCGGAGAGGCTCGCAGAGGGCCGGGCAGGTTGAGGAGCGCACGCGGCCCGGTGCTGGGCCGAGGGGTGTTGGAGCGGGCAGCGGCCCTGGCAGGAGGCTGAGGAGGAGGAGGAGGAAGCGGAGCAGGCGGCGGGAGGAGAGGCCTCGCGCCGCCGGTGCGCGGGGATCTGTGGCGGTGGCTGCGGAAGGCAGCGCGGAGCCCCGGGGTCCACGCTGCTGGCGACGGTTCTGTCTTCTGGGGCTCTGCTGCGTGGAGCGGGAGTGGAGAGGCTGAGAGTGAGTTGTCCCCTGGCCCGAGCGCGTTTGCAGGGGGTCTGTGCACGCCACTAACGGGGTACAGGCATGGAAGGGTCGCTTTGCTGCTCGTTACTCCATGTTGGCACGTTTAAATCCTCGGAGGATCATTGCTGTTCCCTTCTGGACACTGTGACTTGTGACCTGGGGAGTTTGAAATGCTCCCACCTTGGTCCTCAGTTGTGTATCTCAGCCTAAGCATGACCTGGATGAGCATCCCGCATCCCTCCTGTGGTGTTGTGTCTGAGATGTGCCTGCAGTGCTTTCCCATGGGCTAATTGTGCCCAGAACAGGGCTTTGATTTATCAGAAGGGGTGAATTGATTCCTATTCTTGGAAGCTCATTTACCAGCTTGCACCCTGCTCAGTGCATCTGTCTCAGGTGAGGGAACTGTTGCTCGTAGGTATCTTAACACAGAGTGACCGGCTTGGAAATGCATTCGCTTTTCTCTTGCACACTTAAAAGCTGAGCTCAGCTGCTTTAGCTCTGCTTTGCTTTGTGTATTCGAGCGATGCATCAGCGTTGACAAAAGATGTCTGGCGAAGCAAGGTGTGTTTCGAGGGAAGTGTGCTGGTAGCGCAGCTAGGTGTGCAGTGGGAGTGCTGAGGGAATGGGTTTCACCGCAGGGAAAGCTAAGCAAGCTTCTGGCAGAAGTGCCAAGCTTCCGACTTGACAACAGGACAGGCTTTATTTCACTTAGAGCTCAAAGATGCCCCTGTGAGCACAAGGAAACCTTGAGTTTGTTATAGCTGCTGCTGCTTTTGTGGCCTCACTGCGTGCAGAGTGGTCCATTCGCATCTGAGCCACCCTGCTGGAGAGGATTCAGGTGGATAATGCAGAGCTGCTGTTAACCCTGCGTGTGTTGCTTGGTGCAGGTGTATGTTACCTGGAGCAAAGTCAAAGCTGGAAAAGCGTGAGGAAGCCAAAGGGTTGAGAAGCGTTAAAGAAGACTCGATAAAGGGAGATAACCTGCTTGGGGAGCTGGAAATGTTGCGAGGCTTTGGTGCCTGTTTATCACCAAACAAAGGATAGGCAGAAGACTTATGTCCTAGCAATGAAGAAGGGGGAAGAAGCTCTTTGGTGTGGTGGGAGGGCTGAGGGTGCGCTCTATGCCACAGCTATCCCCCATCGCTGGCGTGCACAAGAGTTGCTTTTCCCCAGCTGCCTGGCGAGCAGTGGGAGGATGTTGTGGGACCTGGTTTGCTTGGCAGAAAGCAGATGAACAGATCAAAATAGGGCCCTTGCTAGTCCTAAACCTCTGTCTGGGTGCTCCTTCTTCTGCTCTGTCCCCCGAGATGGCAGTGTGACGTTTGACGGCAGCTTCCCTGGGTAGTGAACCGTTACTCCAGACTCCAGGGACTGCACGAGTGAGGATGTATCTCCACAGGTTGCTTGCAGTGATGGTGCTTTGCTGGAGACAGCCATGTAGCTTCTGAGGAGCCTGGATTTAGACTCCCAAATCAACTCCTGCCAGCTGTGAAGGAGAAACATCACTTGGATATGGTCTGGGCTCTTATCTCCCTCCTGCTTGGAAGTGGGGACTGGTGCCCTAGAGGTGAGTGGGACACGGAGCCAATTGACCCCCCAGTAACCAAGCATTGCAGGTTTTGCTGACCCTTCCGAAGGGATGGTTTGAGCTATCTGCAAGATGAAACCTGGAGTGATTTCACAACATCAGACACCAGTTTGTAGCATTGGCCTCCTCTTTGGGTGAGTTTAGGAGCTTTGTTTGCTTTGACCTTCCCAGGATCAGACCTGAGGAGTTCTGTTCTGTGGAGTAACTGTATTTCTCTCCGTTCAGAGATACATAATGCTGCTTAGTCAAGCGCTGCTTGGAGCTGCAGCCGCCTGAGCTGGGAGGGTCAAGTCTCTAGGCTGGTAGTCTGTTCAGCAGAGGGGAATGACATGAACTAGTTAATTCTCTTGGGTATCTTTGTTGTTTGTCGCTGCTTTGGGACAGGATCTGCCATCTCCCAGGCTGCTAGTCATTGGGCTGGAAGGAGCAGAGGCTTCTAAATCGAGCTGTTTGGCTTGCAAGAACATAATGCATCTTTTAGAACCATAGATGGGTTGGGTTGGAAGGGACCTTGAAGGTCATCCAGCTCCAACCTCTGCCACGGGCAGGGGCACCTTCCACTGGAGCAGGGTGCTCCAAGGCCCATCCAACCTGGCCTTGAACACTGCCAGGGATGGGGCAGCCGCAACTCCTCTGGGCCCCCTGTGCCAGGGTCTCACCACCCTCATTGTGAAACAGAATCTTCTGTCAAACCTAAATCTGTTCTCTGTCAGTTTTAAACCTGTGTACGTGATGATGTAAATCCATGGTCGCTACAGATCATGGTAAAAAGTCTTTCTCCATCTTTCTAACAACCCCCCTGTAATTATTGAAAGGCCACAATTAGGTCTTCTCCTGTCCCACTACTCAGCCTTCAAGTGTTGTCTTCACCTCCACCACTTATAACGTGAATCAAAGCTTTCTCTGGATACAGTGCAGCCTGTGTCTTCTAGAGTGCAGGCCTATTTTAACTGCATCTGGTAGATGCTGATAGATGAAGAAGACAATCTGTGTCTTGCGGAAGTGTTATCTGGAAGTGGTTTTGTCATCACATAATTCCTACCTAGAACCAGGTAGAAAAACAAAGGGCTTTCATGCCAAAATGGGCAGGGTTGTGTGAAAAGCGTGAAGAATCAGAGAATTCTGGACCTTTAATCTGATCTAGTGAGTCCCAGCACTGATGTTTGCAAGTGTCAGCGTGCATGGATGCAGCATACTTAACCTCATTGCGCTGTTAAACTTCAGCTAGATCAGTGCTCGTTTTAAGGACTTGCTTCTTTTGAAGGAGGAGGTGGCTGCCAAAGAGGCCACGCTGCAGGATATGTGCCAAAGCTCTGAGGGCAGCTTTTGGAGCTGCCTTTCAGGCACTCCTCAAGTGCAGCAGGTTTTGGTATCGCTCAGCAAGCTGCTGTTTTCAGAGGGATTTGAAGCAGGAAGTCCAGTGTAGTGGTGCAGCAAGAGGCAGGAAATGCAGCTTGGCACCTGAGTGCTGAAGGCTTTTCCAAGGGCTGAAGCTGTTTTATTTGGCTGAAGATAAACTCATAATCAAGTGCTCTTGCCAATAGTCTGTGTCTCTGGTACTTCCTCTGTGTGCCTGCGTGTGTTTCTTGCCTTCAGTTCTTTACAGACTTACCTTTGTGGCCTGATCCAAAGGCCCCAGCAGAGTGAAACCCACATCACGAGGACAACGAGCCCTGTAGGCCAAGTGAATTGAACTTTAACCCTGGTCTGAATCTTCCTTTGTGGTGAGGAACTGGCGCAGGCTGCCCAGAGAAGTGATAAATGCCCCATCCCTGGCAGTGTTCAAGGCCAGGTTGGACAGAGCCTTGGGCGACATGGTCTAGTGTGAGCCATGGCAGAAGGCTGGAACTGGATGAGCTTCAAGGTCCTTTCCAACCCAACCCATTCCATGATTCTGTGATGTTGGAAGTGCCTGCAGCTGGGGGTGGTGGAGGTGGATCTTAAAGGCTTGGAGAGGTCAGAGGAACAAGTGGGGATGCTGGGTCTGTGACAAGGGAAAGGCGCACTTCAGCTGGGAGACTTCCCTCTGTAGTCCGCAGCATTCAAGCATTCAGAACACATTTGATTTGCTTACTGCGCGGAAGTGCAGTACCACCTCCTGCAGGGGCTTGTGATTTGTTCCTTGATGCCTACATCTATCGATGGGCGAGTGTAGATCCAGTTTGGGTTTGCCTTCTGGATAACTGCTTTAGGATCACGCAGAATCCCGCTGCCTGGCAACAGGAAAGTGCTGATATCTGAAGGCACTGCGTGCTTTTCAGCTGATTCTATAAACGCAGCCCAAGTAGAGCGGTGGCAACAGAGATCTCTGGAGGCTTTAGTTAGACTTGAGGCGGATACTAGCCAAGCAGTAGTGAGAAGTGGCCTCTGATAAGCTCTTGTGTCTGCTGCCCAACTGACTTTATTAAATCCAGGATCAACACAGAAGTGTCACTCTGTGTGCCTGTTCCCAGCAGCTGAGTTTCAGTTGATGCATCAAATTGATGGCTTGGTGCGGTGTCTTCCTTCTGAATACTGTCACAAGAGCTTGGACCTTCCTGCTGCCACCTCCCTGTCTGTAAGAGGGGAGAACTTAGGGCAGCCTTCCACTGCTTAAAGGGGCTACAAGAAACCTGGAGAGGAGCTTTGGACAAGGGATGTAGGGACAGGACAAGGGGAATGGCTTCAACCTGCCAGAGGGGAGACTGAGATGAGCTCTGAGGCAGAAGCTCTTCCCTGTGAGGGTGCTGAGGCGCTGGCACAGGGTGCCCAGAGAAGCTGTGGCTGCTCCATCCCTGCAGTGTTCAAGGCCAGGTTGGACACAGGGCTTGGAGCACCCTGCTCTATGGAAGGTGTCCCTGCCCGTGGCAGGGGTTGGAAGTGGATGAGCTTTAAGGTCCCTTCCAACCCAAACCATTTTATTGTATGATATGAAATGATTTGGCTGAGGTAGCATCAAAAGGCAGAGCGGAGCCAGGGTGAGAACCCCGGAGTCGTTCACTTGCCTGGCTCGCTGCTGTAGAATGGTTTATAACTCAAATGTGTTGTGCTGCTAAAGCCCTACTTCCATGGGACAGTTCTCATTTGAGGAGTGGCCTTGTGTGTCGGTTAGTTCTGATAGAAGCTCCTGGTTGTTCCAAGATAAAGGCTGAGGATGCCCCAGTGAAGGAGTCATTGAGGCCAGCCCAGAAAGCATCTCTGAGAAACCTAGTTTTAAGTGATGAGACAGCATAAGTATGGGAGCAAACAGTCCAATATGCAGCCAAGCCTTGTGTTCCTTGTGACTGCTGGGCAGGAGGTGCACTGCAGTAATTTATACCTTAAGGTTTTTACTGGAAGTGTGATTAATCCACTCACACACCGGAGCAATTGAACCAAACCATGCATAGATTTCTCTCTCTTTTCTCCATAAGAGCTGGAGGTGACATTTGAAAAGATGGTGGGATGTAGTCGAGGACCAGCGTTCCTTTCCCTCCCCCTTCAAAGCTCTCACACTCTCCTCCATCTCTTTTGGAACCTTCTCTTGAGTTCTAAGTCCCAGTGAACCCGGCTCAAGGCATCACAACCTCCTTCCTGCATGGCCGCAAAGGTGAGGTGTGCTGCCGCAAAGATGCTCGGTCTGAACGTGGGCAGCAGCAGGAGGAAGGGCTGCTGCTTCCCTGCCTGCCTGTCAGCGCTGGGATTCCCCTCCATGTGTGTTGTCAGTGGGGCGCATGCGGAGTAGGGATGCTGTCTGAAGCCCAGTTTCATTATGTATTGGGAGCACAAGCTGTCTTTGTGTACTGCAGGCTGAGTCACTGCTGCCTCCCAGTGAATTTCGGGCATGATTATTGTATGTGGGCAGGTGCAGCCTACTCCTTAGAGCAGCTCACTTGCATGGGTTTTTTTAATGAAGTTTGGAAATCTTTATATATTCCTTTGACATCCTTTGGTTTGAGAAACTCACTTCTGAGCTGAGTTTAGACGCGAGAGCCACCTCATTAAAGAAGGTGCTTGCTGTATCCCAGAAGTCGACCTCTTTGGGGAGGCTTTAGGCATGCCATCTATTAGGAAATAGAATCCTGTCCTGCCTGCTTCATGACCAGACCAAAATGAGGAGACCAATCCTTCTATTGTGACTTGACCTTGGGAAGAGCACAGAGATGAAGATCCAAAGCAGAGAGGTGCTTGTGTATTTAAACAGGGACGTGGGGTTTTCAGAAGCAGTGTACCTCATTGACACCAATAGATGTAGGTGAAACCCTCAGTCAAAGCCTCGATGCTGAGCCCCGTACCAACATCATTAGGTGAATACATGGGCTGTTCGGTCAGCAGTAGAACTAGGGAGCCTGGTTCCTTCCCCATCAATGCCCCATCCCTGGCAGTGCTCAAGGCCAGGCTGGACGGGGCTTGGAGCAACCTGATCTAGTGGAAGGTGTCCCTGCCCATGGCAGGGGTTGGAGCTGAATGGTCTTTGAGGTCCTTTCCAACCCAAGCCATTCTATGGTTCTATAAACTTAAGGTAGCTGAGTTACAAGAGAACAGCTGAGTGAAGAAAAAAGGCTCTGACTTTCCCATTAGAAACAGCTGCCACTCATTTCACCATCACCGCCAGTAGAAAACATGGTACTAAACATCATCTCAAAGCTCTGTTTGAGCCTTGCATGAGCAGGACACGCAGGTCGTGGCTGTCCCTGACCCTGGCCGCTGGGAGCCGGTGCCTGCGGTGCTGCCGCATGTGCTGCTGGCCTGGGTTTGGGTCTGTGCCTTGCTGCAGGGCTCTGATCCAGAGAGGGCAGCCCTGGTTTCTGTTGCCACCTTCATCATAATAACAAGAATAACAATTCTTTTGGATTCCCGATTTAAAGGGCAAGCAAATCAACAGCTGCTGGCATCAATACATAGAGCTGGCTGGCCGCAGCATCCATGGGCTGCCCTGTGTGTTGCCACCCATGCTTTAGTTCATGCCATCTCCCTCTGCTTTCCCTCCTTCCCCTCCGTTCCCCTGGCACCGACACATGTTCTATTTTTAAACCGCGCTGTGCTCTATATTGCGGCATTTCTCTTCCTGAATTATTTAGCAGTGTTTGGAGCTGAATGGAGTTTGCTGTGGTTTTTTCCCACTGCTCATTACTGCCCACGTGTCTGTCTTGAGCCATTGACAGATTTGGCTCATGTCAAAGCGCGCCGGCCATGGCTTGGAGAAGGGCTGGAGGGGACCGTGGGGCTTGGTTGCAGCCTGGGCTGAGGCAGGGTTGTTCAGACCTTGGTGTGTTTCATACTCTTCTTGCTGGGACAGACCGGGAGGGGATGGTTGCCGTGATAACACATCCTCAGCTGAGGCAGGCTTGAATGGAAGGTCCCTTTTTAAAAGCAAAAAGGTAAATACTTCTTTTCAGCCTTGGAAGAAGACTCCGTGTGTGTATGTGCAGAGGAGACAGCATCCGAGACTGTGGCTATGGGTGAGGTTGACTCAAAGCTCCTAATGTGGTGCTTCATTTTCACATCCAGGCCTTTATCCATCAGGGATGGCAGCACAGCCTTTCCAAGGAGCAGGTGGGCAAGATGCTTCATCCCTGCGTTTTTCCAGCCACTCACTAACCTTACTTCCCCTTTGTTCCTGGAGTGCCTCTCAGCATTTCTGTTTTCTCCTGCTGTCGCTTTCTTGTCCCCTCTTCCATTTGTGTGCCCCATGGAACAGGATGAGGAAGACCAGAACATCCTTCCTTCAGCCCTAGCTGTGGGGATTCTGCTGCTCTCCTGCTTTCAGCATTTCAGTGGGTACACACTCTATGTTTGGATGTTGATGGAGCAGCAGCTCCATGTTAAAGTAGGTAGCTCGTGGCAGTTCTCATCCTTCCTGCTTCTCGACTTCAAGCACAAGCCTTCTGCTGCATTCATGCTCCTACAAAACCAAGCCTGGAGGACTTACCGAAGATCTTTGACTTCCCATGTGTGGCGGTTGTTATGGTGGCTGCTTGAGCGCGCTCCCTGTCCAAGCTGAGCCCGTAGAAGCTTGGGGTATACCTGGCAGTTCCCTGCAGATGAGTCACATCTCCCCTGCAGTCTGCCTGCTCAATGTCCTTGGAAGCGTGTGCTGTCTGGAGAGCGTGTTTCTACCTCTCGCTTGAGTAATGAAGGAGGGGTTGCAGCCTGCTGCTGGATGCAATGAGCAAGGTCAGGTCTGTGATGCAGTCCTCCGTCTGATTGAGTTCTCCCCCTCATCCGCGTGGTGTTGCAGTAGCTGAGGCTGGCAGAAGCGAGATGTGCCTGCAACAGGGGCTCTGTCCCAGGCTCTTTTTCACCTTTTCCAAGGGGAGAGGGAGTTTTCTGGTCTGGGTGGGTAAGTGAATGCGTTTAAGTCTCTCGATAGTGCTCTTCTCCCTTTCTAAGTGTCTGGTGCAGGTGTCCATCACATTGGGGAGCCCCGTCCTTGGCTGGTGGCGCAGTTTGCACCAGTGCCGTGCCACCACTTTGGTGTCCCCCTTCTGATGGCATTATATCCACTACCAAACGGGTGTGTGTCCTTTCAGTAGAAGCGGGGCCAGGCAAATCAGAGCCAAGGCTCATTGTCTGCCAGGGAAGGAGGGGATGTGTCTCGCTGCTTCTCCCTTTGTTTGCTCTGCACTATTACTACACTAAGCACAGGCAGTTCCCTCATGAGCTGGGAGCACAAACAATACCTGGAGCTGCTGCATGGCATTTGTGCCCCGCTTCCCCTGACCTGGTTTTCACATGCACATATGTGTGCAAGTGGCTCTCGGGTGTGAAAGGCAAGAGCCCTGTCTGGAGGCCTGGTCCAGCCTGCTGGTGGGGCTGACTCACTCTTCCTTCACCTCCTCCTTCTCCTCCCACCTAAGATTGACACTCTCCCCATCTGAGGAGAAAGATGCCGCTTAGGAAATCCTCTCACACGCTCCAGGAAGGTGAAGTGCTGAGGACTCAAAGCAGTGGGCTTTGAATGAGCTGGACAAGCTCACAGGAAGCTACATCTATGCCGTGTGGGGCAGGTGCTTGTGTCCTTGGGCTGGACAGCTTTCCCACTCGGAATGCCATCTGCCAGGCATCTTAAGTGCTAGAGATGGGGTTTCTAGGCTTCGGTTATGGCGCTTCTTTTCCTTCTGCTTTAATGTGACTGTTAAGAGCTGACAGTGGGGTTTCCACAGAGGGTCCTAACCTGGCTGTGTGTTCTTGCTTAGCATGCCTCTGCCAGCTGGGCATCTCTGCAAACAGGTAGAAGGGAAGCGCAAGGGCCGAAGTTCCCTCCCTTTACAGTACTAATCTTGTCACTGCAGGGCTCCAGAGCAGAGGGTGCCAGCAACTGTTCTTAACGACCCTGAGTGGAAATGCAGCAGACCACAGATGTTCCTTAGCAAAAGGAAGAGATTTGAAGGCTCTGGGCATGTGGAGCAAAGATCCCCAGCTTGAGCATGGCATGCTGGAGTGTGCTCCTGCCCACGAGCGCATCAGTCCATTCCTATTGCTTGTTCATCTGCCAAGTTGCTGCTGGCGCTTCTTTAGGGCTCACAACTCCAGGTCTAAAACTCCAGGGGCCCAGGAATAAGGAAACCCCAAGCGGGTGAGTTAAAAAGAGGGGAACCCCCTGATGCCAGGTTGTTAAGCTCCCCTCTGAGCCCTGCAGCTTGCCTGGGTTCAAGGGAGTCACTCTGAGCACGTGCTTTCTGCAGGGGGACGTGGATGTCCCGGCTGGCTTCGTGCTGAGCAGCCCATGGAGGTGATGGTTCACTTCCCTTGGACAAGCACCTTCATTCTTTACAGAATTGGGAGGAAGAACCTGGAAATGGCCACTACCAGGAGGCATCAAAGGAACTCCAATCCTTTGGATCTGTTTTCCGTACGCCTTCCAATGGAGAAATCTCATATAACATCCATGAAGCCTTTGCATTCAGCCAATGTGGGTGTCAATTGATTGTGACCCTCCACTGGTAGAGCACTGCAAGTGACTTTTGTCTTGTTGCCCCTTGTGTCTTGCCCCTTTGTTGTTCTCTTCTCTCTGGTTGTGTCGCCGTGGGATCCCCTCTTCAAATGTGGGTATTGCTGTGGGCAGAAGCAAGGAGCTGTTTGCCGCAGCTGGGATCGCAGCGCATCCAGCAGGAAGAGGAGGAGCATTCACCTGCTTTCTGCATGGGCTTGGTTCAGAAGGCTCTGAAGCAGGTTAAGACAGAAGCTCATGCGTGCATTTAAACTGAAGTCCTTTGCAAAGCAAAGCTGATTTACGAACTTGAGCCTCAGTTTGTGACAGAGCTGAGATGTATCCGGTTGCTGTTGTCTGTCCCCTTGCTTTTCAAAAGCTTTAGTGATCTGTTGCTTTGGCTGCATGAACTGTGGTAAAGGCAAGTCCTGAAGAGGCTTTATCAGCACAGCACCCTGCAATTTGCCGTGGATGCTGTCAGTGAATGCTGTGCATCTCAACTGTCCCACTTGAGCCTCTTCATCTCCTTGAGCGCAAGGCTGAGCCTGCCTCCTCAGCATCATCTCCTTTCTCTACGAAGCTCTTGGCTTTGCACAGGAGCCCTGCTGCCTCCTGCCCTGCTGCCAGAGCTCAACCTGATCAAGCAGCCTCCTCAAGAGCAGCTTCTGACTGAGCTGCTCATGTTTGAAATCAGCGCTGGCTGATGCTCTTCAGCTCTGGTTGCGTCTTGCTAGGATGGGCTCCTGCCCAGTGGGAACCATTGGTGCAGAAGAGTCGTAGAATTAACCAGGTTGGAAAAGGCCTTTAAACTCCTCACATCCAACCACTGCCAGGGCCACCACTGACCCATGGCACTGAGGGCCTCATCTACCCCATTTGTGAACATTTCCAGGGGTGGTGACTCCAGCACTGCCCTGAGCAGCCTGTTCCAATGCCTGGGCAACCTCTGGGGAAGGAATTGTTCCTCATCTCCAGTCTAAACCTCCCCTGGCGCAGCTTCAGGCCGTTTCCTCTTGTCCTATCACTTCTTCCTTGGGAGAAGACACCCCCACCTCACTACAACCTCCTTTCAGGCAGTTGTAGAGAGCAATAAGGTGCCCCTGAGCCTCCTCTTCTCCAGGCTAAACCCCCCCAGTGCCCTCAGCATGATTCCTGCCTGCTCCTGACCAGTATTCAGAGCCCGAGTCAGAAGGTTCCTGTAATCCACCAAGAAGGAGCATCTGAGCCTGGCGAGGGACAGGATGTGCTTGAGATCCATTGTGGAGTCTGCCTCTGCCTTAGGTGCTCACCAGTAAGCTTTAATATATGGAGAGGAGACTTGGTTGCAGCCTGTGAACCTGGTCACCGGGTCTGGGATGGAAAACCTCTTCCTGGGGGAAAATTGATGGGGGGGGAGAGGTTTCAAACCTCTCCAGGCCCATTTGCATGTCTTGTTTCTTAATAAATCACTAAGAAACCCCCCCCCCATCTGCATTGCAATGAAGCCATGAGCAAACTGCCCCCATGGAAACACAATGGCAGCAGCGATGGGAGTGAAGCAAGGCTGCCCGTGACCTACCTCGGCACGTGTAGGGTGTTCTGCAGAGCACGGTCCCCGCACTTGGGTTCTTCAGGAAGATGCTGATGGTGACCGGGGTGTCCCTTCTTTGCTCCCGCGCTTCCATCCGCATTGCCCCTGTGCCTGGTAGGGGAGGGATGCTGCATCTTTAAAGCCTGCTCGGGGCTGTGCAGGGCTGTGCGGAGGCAGCTCCATTGAAGTATTTGAATGAGAGCAGGAAGGGGGGTGTGTGCATGTGGCTATTGGCAGAGCTCTCTTTGACATCCCTCTCAACAGCTGGGCTCTGCTTTGCTTCGGAGCTGCTTGTCAGAGCAATTAGCTTGCTGTAGCGGCAGCGACGATCACTAGCGTTTTAGTCAGGGTTGGGAGCTGTGCTAAGGAGCGATGGGACCCTGGCAAAGTTCATTCTGAGCTGGTTGTGGCAATGAGGGCTCCGTTGAAATCAGGGGACAGATGACCTGCTGCGAGCGCAAAGCCACCACGGTGAGTTTATTTTTAGACTCAGTCTTCAGTTATTTTGGGCTGGGGAGAGATTGATTGGAGACTTCTCCTTCCCCTCTTCCCCGTACCCACACTGTGTGAAACGCAGCATAGCTATAAATGCAAGTGGTTCAGGGCTGGGGAGCCGACAGCGTTCATCTCGGGTAAGTAAGTGACAGGATTTCTGCTGCTTTGATGGGGTTCATTTAAAATGGGGCTGTGCTAAAATGAATTATGTGGCTCTGTGGGACTGGCGAGCGTGCGATGAGCTTTCTCCTTCCTCCTTTTGTGATGCAGGGGATGCACCGACGACAAGGGAATCCCCAGCAAGCACACTGCGCTCTCCCATGTCATGAAGGAGTTCCCCGTGACGGTCTCATGGGTTCTCCTTGTGTCGTAGCATTTATGCAGCCTGCTCCTGGGTAGTTTCTCTTTTGCCAAGACAAAATGCTTCCTGCTCTTCTGCTGGGTTATACATTAAGGGATTTACTTGCTTGAAGCTGGCTAGCTGGTGGGAAATGTTGGCTAGTTCATTGGCTATGTGCCACAGGATGTTTTCAGGTTGGCTTATGCAATTTGATGTTCTGTAGGACTATATTTGTGTTCATATATATATATATATGATAACCCCGTGTTTTAGTCATTTTAAACCTATCGCTGAACTGGGTTTAGTTGACCCAGGAGTTGAGGTTGCCTTTATTGCCTTCTCACCCAGGTTCATCCCCTGGTCTTGCCTAAAAAACCTCAGGGGGCTGGAAATGATGTTCCCTTCCTTTGAGATTTAGGAGCTGCTTTTCTTGGGCTCGATGTTACCTACTGCGGGATATTTGTTCAGGTGTGTCGGACCCGTTTCCTTTCCCTTCATGTCTTTAAAATGTCATGGCTTGCAGATCCTCAAGGCACAGACGATGCTTCCAGTTTAAAGAAGGCGTTTCCAGTTTAAAGAAGCATTAAACTGGAAGCGTCGGTTGTGGCTTGAGGATCTGCAAGCAGCAGGAAGCAGCCACTGCAGAGGATGGTGAAGGCTGTGGGGACAGTGGGAAGGGGAACCTTACACCTTAGCTGCTCTTCACACTCCTTCTCCTCTGTCAAGTCCAACTTTTGCAGCTGGCAGCCCAAAGATGAAGTTGATGGTTTTCCTTTTAATCATCATCATCATTCCCTGCTTTGTGTACTGATCAGCTCCGTTCTGGATCCCACCTCAAGACAGCCTCAGTGTCTTGTATTTGCTGTGTACCCCTTTGCCCTGTGGTGTGTCAAGTGGCTCAGCGTCAGCATGGTGAGAAGCAGGAGCATCAGCCTTGAAAACAGAGGCATATAGATAGCAGCCCCGCCTTTTGAATCAGAGAATCCCATCATTCCAGGTTGGAAGGGCCTCAAGGATCATCTGCTCCAACCTTCCTAGGCAAAGCATGACCTAGACGAGATGTCCGAGCACCCTGTCCAGCCAGATGTTACTGGTGTCCAACCCTGGGGAGTCACCACTTCCCTGGGGAGATGATTCCAATTGTTCTCACTGGGAGATTTTCCTTATATCCAGGCAGAATCTCCCCATCTTGTGCCCAGCTCCCCTCTTCCATGTGACTCCTTGTCAAAAGCCTCTGTCTTCTTCTAGCCACCTTTTAAATCCTGGGCTGTGGTGACAAGGACTTCTCTTCTCCTGGCTGAACAGACCCAGCTCTCTCAGCCTTTCCTCACACGGCTGCCCAGTCCTCTCATTAGCATTGTGGCCTTTCTACCAGCCTGTCCCCATCTCTTTTCATGTATCAGGGATGAACACAGTATTCCAGGTATGGCCCAGCAGCACTGAATGGGACAATGGCACCTTTATCCCTATCGGTGATGCCTATGTTGATGTTCCTCAACATCCTGTTGGCTTTTGTGCTGCAGCTGCACACTGGTCGCTCCTATTGAGCTTGTGTCCATCTCCAAGAAGAGCTCTTTCTAATGCCAGGCTTTCTTCTGGAGCCTGGTTACCTCCTCCATCTCCTGCGGGTTTTTCCTACCTGCCCAAGGATTTCACTGTGGATGGGTTCAGGTGGAAGGAATTCTGCTCGGGGGTTCTCGGGAAAAGTTAGGATGTGTCAGGGTTTTCCTCTGGGCCATGGAAGGGTTAACAGCAGTTCCTGCTCAGTGCTGTCCTATTGCATCCTGACACAGTGAAAAGGAGGTGGATCATTCCTTGCTAGCTTTTCAGGAAACCCCTGTGGTGGACAGCCCTCCTTAATTGTTGCTGGGAAACTGCTTTGACGTCACGGGAGCAGTTCCCTGCTCTTCACATGGAGACAGGAATAGCTCGTGATGGGGAAAGGAAAACCAGGGCAAATGGAGAAGGGAGCTCTCCGATGGGGAGATTCTCAGCTTGGGTTTGTCTTTAGTGCCAAGGGACCCTCAGAGGAGCTGTCCGCAAGTGCTGTGTTGGGACTGGACATAAACCCTTCCTCCTGGCGAGCCATTGGTACCTATGGCTCCTGTCGTTCTGTCATGTTTTCACTCTCAGCTGGCGTGTGGTTTGGTTTGAATTCCCCAGATCTTATAAGCAACGAGAGGGTTCACTGCAGCTCCCAACATAAAGGGGAAAGAGAACAGCATCGCTGTTTCGTTTGGTTTGAGCATCAAATAGATAATACCCCTTTGACTTAGAAGGGCTGCAGATGGCTTCTATTGCTGTAAAAGGAACTTGGAAGCCTGAGGCTGTTTAAACCCCCTTTCTTCAGTCTCATTTGACCTCCTCCTCCTGGAAACCCTCCCATGGTGTTTGCGCAGTAGGTTCCTTTCTCCCAGTGTTATCCTTTCTGTCCATCCCTTCTAGGAGGCACATAAAGCTGCGGGCATCCAAGAACTGGAGCAGAAATCCTCTGCATCTCTTTCTTCATGCCTATGAAATAGGTGTGAGCAAAGTTTACTCATCCTCTTCCAAGTCCTTCAGAGAGTCTTTTGTCCCCAGAAGTGCTGTAGAGCAGCAAAGAATGTCCTGGGGTGCTGATTTGAGCCTGGTGCTTCCAACCGGCGGGCTGGAAATGGAAGTAAACTGCCTGGCAAAGAGGTGGCGTTGAGCAGTGAGGCTCCACTGTCGATGCTGAGCGCTGCAAACAGAATTCCATCTCCTTTTCCTCCAGGCTCCTTTTCTTGTTGGGTCACTTGAACATAAAAGCTGGTCCAGTGCATGGTTCCATAACAGGCAGTAACGGATGCATTCATTTAAGCTGATTTCTCACCATTTGTCGTGGTTGCTCACTTGCATTTTCATGTGATACCTCCCTCCATGCACCATTTTCTCCTCTCGGTGCATATATAAAAGGAAGCATGCCTCGAAAGTGGAGCAGGAAGCCAAATCGGGGTGGGGAGGAGGCTTGCAGTGGGATCTGGGGATCTTCGCAGCCTCTGGCTTTGGTGCTGAACTGCATTATCTTCCCCAGGAGATCTCCAGCATGCCTGAATCCAATGATTGCCTTCTTTCTGTGTCATCAACTTATTCGCAGCAGCCATGAGGTGGGAGCGCTGATCTTGCATAGCGTATAGGCTGCTCCAGGAGTCAAAAGCAAGGACGTGACTATGCAGGCAGTCAAGCTGGATTCTCTGAGCGCATCGGTCAACTCTGCATTGAAGCTTCCTGCTTATGGTGACTCTTCCTGCCACTGCTATCCCCAGTCAGCAGTTCCCTGGTACAGGGGGGAAAAGCCCAACACACTTTTCCTTTGTCATTTTGCTGTTCTCCTTTGGCTGTGAGCCCCTGGTAGAGCTGACTCAGTGATGGCAGCTGACTGCATGATGCTATGGACGTTGCCACCTCTGTGTTCCTGGCAGAGGAGCAGGATCTGTGTCGCTTCACTGACAGGCCATTTCTCCCCTTGCGTTGGTCCTTGTGGTAAGGATGCTTCCAAGCTGGGATACCCTCCTAACTGGTCTAGGGAATCCTTCCTTGGTTCAGTATTTGCTCTCAATCTGAAGGCTCAGGGCTCGGTTACAAGTGGAAGATACCTCCTTTGCTCCTGAAATTCAGCTGCTTGTGCTGTGAAAGGCAGCAGTTGAAGTGGCATAAAGAGAACAGAGTGGCCTTTGGGGCAGGAAGCAAAGACCTGTCTTGAGAGAGAACATCTGGAGGGGCAAGAAATCACTTGTTCTGCTTTGAATGCTGTGATAATTCAGATGCACCTCTACTGGTGAGCAGCCTTTTTAGAGGTATTTAGAATGAAGAAGCGCTCCAGGATTACACCTCTCCCCAGGCTCCGGTTCCTGTGTTCCTATTTAACTGGTGTTATCTTTTCACTCCTTGGAGTTATTTGGGTGGGATGTGCTGGAGACCTCCTGATACGCTCCAGAATTGACGTTGAGGGGGCTTTGCATCTCACTTGCATTTCCTGCCTCCTTGTTCCTATAAGGTTATTTCCACCTGAAGTCGAACCTTTCCATCTGCATCATCGTTTCACCTCTGATGTAATGTGGGGGTGGAGATGAAGATTTAAGGCAGTGACTAAGCACTGGGAGCCTATGCACTGTGCAGTCAGATCCAAGTGGCCTCCTGGGCTTTGGGTTGGATTTGTTTGGTTTTTCCTGTTTGTTTTGGGTTAGTTTGGGGTTTTTTATGCTAGGTTTTGTAGGAACTGTATGGGAGCGAGGAATTAAATCCCTCTCTCCAACTGGTCATAAAGCAATGGAGAGAATTCAAGACAGGTTGGTTCATTGGCTGAGATAGTTGCAGTTTCTGAGTGTGCCTGGGTATGGTGTCAAGGCTTTCTCCCTGCTCCAGGTGCTAGTTCTAGGTCACACTGTTGTCCTTGATAGGGTGCCGTGTTCCCCACCAGGAGAACCTCTGCCCTGGAGCCCGGCTGGGAGAGCTGGGCTGGGTCAGCCTGGAGAAGAGAAGGCTCCTTAAGGGAAGACCTCAGAGCAGCTCCAGTGCCTGAAGGGGCTACAAGGAACCTGGAGAGTAGCTTGGGACAAGGGATGTAGGGACAGGACAAGGGAATGGCTTTAACCTGCCAGAGGGGAGACTGAGATGAGCTCTTAGGCAGAAGCTCTTCCCTGTGGGGGTGCTGAGACGCTGGCACAGGGTGCCCAGAGAAGCTGTGGCTGCCCCATCCCTGGCAGTGCTGAAGGCCAGGTTGGACACAGGGGCTTGAAGCAAGCTGCTCTAGTGGAAGGTGTCCCTGCCTGTGGGCAGCTTGAAGATCCCTTCCAACACAAACCAGTCTGATTGGATGAAGCAGAGTGTACTCAAAAGGCTCTTTACCTGTTTGCTTTCAAGCCGAGGCTTCAGACCCGTTGTGGGATGCCCCTGTCAGCAGTGTCTGTGCAGGCAGCTTCCATGCTGCAGAGCAGACTGGAGGCCGAACGCAGGGAGGTGTTTCAGGATCTGTGGTGGCCCTCGTTGATTGTGTTAGCAAAGCCTTGAATCACAGCCTCCTGTTACATCTGTGCTTTAATACAGCAAGAACCCTACCAGCTGCGGTGCCCTGGCAGAAGAGGGGAGGACCAAAGCCTCAGTGCAGGCAGGGAGCGCTGTGCTGCCTGGCGCAGGAGAACTGAGGAGCCTTTAATGCCTTGAATTTGCAGCCGCCTCCACTTCTTCCTGTGAAAACCTTTTCCTACAGCAGACGCTGTGCTCAGGAAGGGGAATGGGGAGGGGGGACTCTAAATCACCCCCAAACTCATCCGGTTGCTCCTAGTGACAGAGCCTGTTGCCATGGAGCTGCGATTCTCATTGGCTGCCTCCGGAGCCAATGAGGAAATTGTCGGTGCGAGCATCACTTTGTGATAGATGATACTGAAGCCTTACACAGAGGGGTGAAGTGAAACACTGAAGGCCACAGCTTATTGGGGTGAATTATCAGTTGCAGCAGCAAACCTCCCTTGGGCTGGTCCAGCTCATCCTGCCTACATCTGCTCCCAGTGCTCAGAATTGACATGGTTGTCCATCCAAGCAATGTGGTGGGGACGGTCCTGCCCCCCCAGTGAATCACCAGCCTCAGGATGTTTATTTCTGAACCCTCAGAGCACTTTAACTCTACTTCAGCATGCAGTTGGATGTGCTTTGTTTCTAAGTATGCTTTCCTTCTATGTTATAACCAGCCTGAAGAAAGCTGCTGTTACAGCTGGGTCAGGGTTTCTTCTTGGCACTGAGGCTGTGCAGCCTTCTCTGTAGTGAAAACTGTTCCATTAACATTGATGACCTGAGCTGAGTCTGAAAATTGCACCCTCAGCAAGTTTGATGGTAACGTGGAGCTGTGTAGTACAGCTGATATATTGGAGGGAAGGGATGGCATCCAGAGGCACCTGGGCCCCCTGGAGAGGGGAGCCCGTGCGAGCCTTATGGAGTTCCACAAGGCCAAGTGAAAGGTCCAGCCCCTGGGTCGGAGCAATCCCAAGTACAAATGCAGGCTGATCAGAGAATGGATTGAGAGCAGCCCTACAGAAGAGGACTTTGGGGTGCTGGTCGATGAGAAGCTCCCCGTGACCTGCTTCAGTGTGCACCTGAGCCCAGAACCCCCCCATGTGCAGGGCTGCACCCCCAGAATGTGAGCAGCAGCTCAGGGAGGGGATTCTCCACCTCTGCTGTGCTCTGGGGAGACCTTAGAGCAGCTCCAGTGCCTAAAGGGGCTACAAGAAACCTTCTTTAGGCACTGGAGCTGCTCTAAGGTCTCCCCTTAAGGACCCTTCTCTTCTCCAGGCTGACCCAGCCCAGTTCAAGGAGCATCTCCATGACTTCCTCTGGACTCGCTCCACAGCTCCACATCCTCGTGGTGTTGCCCCAGAGCTGAACACATCTCTGTCATGTCCCTGACAGGGCTCAGCTCAGTGCCACCCACCCCACTGAGTCCTCTGAACTTCCACATTCTCTGCAAGCCGCTGTCTGTCACAGCAGCTCTTGTCTGCCACCCCCTTGCTGCATCCCACGTCTGTCCTGGGGGAGCAGGGCTGATTCATTCATACCGAAGGGAAACCTCCTCCCAAAAGCATCGCTATTGAGAAGCTCTAGCAGTGCACATACCTTCATTGAGTGATGTGTGCAGGGAGACATCCTGCAGGACTGCTGGCAGGGATAGATGCTGTATTATGAGGGGGCAGCCGACAAATGTCAGTTCAGTGGCTCTGAGTTGTCTTTTCTGGGAGAGGGAAAGCTGATGGTATTCCCCTCGTGATGCCAAAGTTCCATTGTAGTATGAGGAGAAAAGATCCCTTTACCGTACTCTGAGGTGCTTGGCTTGGGGCTAAAAACTTGTTATGGGGGGGCTGGTGAGTAAATCAAGCAAGTGCTCCCTTTTCTAACCTAGTTGCTGTCAGAGGCATCAGAGCAGAGTACAACTCCCCCATGCCGCACCCTCACTATGAACCCTTGAGCTCCATCACTTCTTCCTTTCCTGGGAAGGAGAATCATTTTCATATCAAAGAAGTTATTGGGCTCAATGCCTGCACTGGGGACCTCTGTGTATCTCCGAGACTCTGCTGTGCCAAGGTAGTGTCTCCAGAGACTTGGGGGGAGTTGTGGAGCTCCTGCAAGGTCCCCTTGAGCCCCTCATCCAAGGGGTTGTGCTGTCGTTAGGGCGCTTGTTTGGGGTCTTTGTACGCGAGCTGAGTTAAAAGGAAGTTACAACCTGTATGGACAAGAGTCTGTTACAGCTAAAAACTCTCTCCAGCCCCTGACTCCCTTCTCCCCTTTTGGCCATCTCGTTTGGCAGGTGCCCGTTGCTGCGTCGTAGGGCTCTGAAGATGTCAAACAGCCACACAGCCCAGGAGTCTCTGGAAATAATGAAGGAGTCTGAGAAAAAGGTGGTTGAGGAATCTGTGAACAAAACCAAATACATATCCAGGTCACCGAGCAAGGAGGAGGTGGAGAAGGATGGCAGCGAGGAGGTCAGCGTGCGCCAGGAGTCTCAGGTAAGTGCGGACGAGGGGGTAGTCCCGAGGGGGAGTCCCCTGCATTCAGCTTCTTGCCTTCTCTTTCCTTTTTCCATAGAGGCGAACTTCAAGCCATGGACATGCCAGGAAAAGAGCCAAGGTATGACCTCTTCTGATGTCCCATTCTTCATTGTGGCCACCCTGCACTGTGTCGTGATCCCAGGCTGGTACTCTCAAGTCTTTCCTGTCTGCAGATGCAACAACACAGCATATGATGGCTCAGGACAGTCACTTGCCATGCACTGGAGCAGGAGTGCTCCATTTTAACACGAGGGAACTGTTTGCTGCTATTTACTGCCCCTCCTTTCCCTTCCCCAGAGCCCAGCACACCAGAAGTGAAATTCAGAGGTGTCACTGGAGGGACAGGGCATGTTGCACCCTCCAGTTAAAAGACAGAGTTAGGTACAACTGCCGTACGTAAGGCAGAGCATGTCTGTGCACCTCAAGCTGTTCTCCTTATTGTTGATCCTCCCTGGGATCTCATGTGACTGGTTGATAGCATAGAATGGTTTGGGTTGGAAAGGACCTTAAGATCATCCAGTTCCAACCACTGACAAGGACACCTCACACTAGACCATGTCACCCAAGGTTCTCTCCAGCCTGGCTGACTGTGTGAGTGGCTTGGTAGTGCAGCATCATGACCTTAAGTGTGTGCGTTTTGGCTGAGGTGTCTTAACTGTCCCCTTTCTTTTCCTTTTCCAGTCTAATTCAAAGCTTAAACTGGTCAGGAGTTTGGCTGTGTGTGAAGAATCGTCTAGCCCCTTCGTAGATGGGCTGCTGGAGTCACAGGTAGGCCTAGAATGAGACAAGCTGTGGAGTAGGGAAGCCTGGAGAATCCTTGCCTTGCTGGAAGTGATGTCCAGTCCTCTGGGAGCCAGGAATTTTCCCTAAGGGACTATCTTTGAAGGAATGGATTATGTCTGTGACCACTGCTCGTACATGCAAGGAATCATCTGCATCAACTCCCAGGGCACCCACAACTACTCACGCTGTGCAAGCTTATGCCCCCAGAATGGAATGGTACTTGGCCTTCACAAAAGCCATGGCTTTTGGCCATGGGAAGGAGGATGTGATGCAAGCCCTTTTGTTGATGCTCAGGCTGAAGGCAGCCAGCTCCCAGAGAAAAAGAGGTGATGCCTATCTGTGGTCACTGTGGGCAGTGCCACAGAAGCTGAAGCTTGGAGGTGGGCAGCAGTCAGGGAGATGCTTTAGATAGTGCAGGCCTCACCTTAGTGAGTCAAAGATGTAATAGCATCTTAGCAGCTTCAAATAGGGAAGTGTTTGATTTAGATTCTGAGGTGATCCAGGCAAGTGACAACAGTGACAAATGCTCTTGAGAGTCCCCTCAGTGCTGGCCAGAGGCTTCTCATTGGAAGGAGGGTGGGGAGAGAGACTGCTTTGGCTGCTCTTAGAATGGGGCTGCTTGTGAAATGGCTCACATCCACAGCCTGAATCCCCTTTCAGTGCTGTCTGTCCCAGCTCCAGGGGATGTTCAAGTGACTCAGACCAGCCTGGGGCTTTTTGTTGCAGGATATCATTCAGCTGCACGTTAGCTGCCCTTCTGACAAGGAAGAGGAAAAGTCCACGAAAGATGGGGCTGAGAAAGAAGAAAAAGACAAGAATAAGGAAAAGGCACCGAGGAAGATGCTGTCTCGAGGTGAGGTGCTCGATGGTGACTGTATCATGTCTATGGCATCCTTTCTGGAGCGGAGCCTGCAGAGTGAGGGGAAGGATTTCCTTAGATTGGCATGTGCCCTAGCAGACTTGCAGGCTTCCTGCATCCTTCCTAATGATCTGGTGGCTGTTTAACAGTGCAGATGCAAACCCAAGAACACCCATAAGGACTTTTGCTTTCAGTTTCAATTGCCACACGTGGCAAGCTGTGAGCTTGCAAGAAGGTCAGCTCAGTTTCTGCTATACAAACCTGCGTGTATGATTTTGGGGCATAGAAATGGCTAAAAGATACACATTTAATCTGGCGAGCAAATTGCAGCTCTTGTCCTTGTACAGACAGCAGCTCTGCACTGGGGCAGGTTCAGCTTTGCTTGCTGGTTTTGCTGTGATTGCTTTTAAATGACAAAGGATGTGGGGAGAGGGAAGGAGCAGGGTTCTTCTGCACCCAGTATCAAAGGTGCAGGAACTGCTTGTACAGCATATGCTATAATAGCATGGAATGTCCTGAGTATTCTCCAAGTGGTTGTATTTAGGGACAAGGTTTCCTTCCATCACCTGGTCTCATCTCCCTCTCTCTGGCATCCTCCTCCCGTGTGCTCCTGCAGCCCATGGCAGTAAGGGGACATGGTCCTGATTGTACAGATGGAGACACTTGGCCTAGAGGTTGTGTTCAGAGCCTGTGCTAGAAACTGGGCTCGAGCCCAGGTGATACAGGTCCCAACCTGAAGAAGGTGGGCTTTTCTTCCTCTCATAAATACCCAGTGCTGAGGATGAGGCTCAGTTCCCTGTGGGGACAGTCAGACACGCACCTCTTCCCTTCTCTCTGTTCTGTTGCAGTGTTTTGTTAACTTCTTCTGCTGTTGTGTTGTTTTCAGATTCCAGCCAGGAATATACAGACTCCACTGGCATAGATTTGCATGAGTTTTTAGTAAATACACTGAAAAAAAACCCACGGTAGGTGCCTGCTCATTAAAACCACTTGCTAATGGAGTGAAGGGAGGGAGTACCTGGTGACCAATGAGTCATAGCATGGTTTGGGTTGGAAAAGACCTTAAGATCCTCCAGTTCCAAGCCCCCTGCCATGGACAGGGATGCCTCACACTCGGCCATGTCACCCAAGACTCTGTCCAACCTGGCCTCGAGCACTTTGGCTCTTAAACCCATGGAGTTTGTGTGCACACGTGGATGTGTCTGTGTCTTGGGAGGAGGGGGCACTACAGCAACTATAGAAACTACCTGCGAGTGTGTTTCACCTTTCAGAGGGTGTTACTGGAGCTGAGGCGGTATAGAAACAAAAAGGACAACTGTGATTTGATATACCGCAGTCAAGCAAAACACGTAATTGTGTATGATGGAGAGATAGCGGTTGTTTGAATGCAAGCAGGAAGGAATCGTGATTACTTCAAAACCCTTTCTCTAACTGATTGTCAAATCCCAACCTCAGAAGAAACCACTGCTGTGTCAGTAATAAATAGAATCAAGCCAAATGCTGGCGTTGGAATAACAAAGCTGGAGTCTCTACCAGCGGCGCTTCCAGCAGAGCAGAGTCAGTGTTACCCAAAGCCCACCATGTAGTAAACCAACTTTAAACTGCAAAAAATCTGGCAATTCATCTACTCTATATGAATAAATGTGGAGTTTTCTAATTCATTGCTGTGGAGGGTGTGTGAAGCCTGGTTAGCAGGGCTGCTTGCTCCAGGTATTTGTGAGGGAAGGGCTATCCCACAGAGAAAGCCGTGTTTCACTCTTTAAAGGTGGCCTTTTCCTTTTTGTTTTCTTGACAGGGATAGAATGATGCTACTAAAGTTAGAACAGGAGATCCTGGAATTTATTAGTGATAACAAGTAAGTGATCGTCAGTGTTTGTGTCATGCAAAAGAGGTTTGGTACTTCCAATTTAGGAGCTTGGGCACCCAGGGAGGAAGGGAATGTCTTTTGGGAGGAGGCCTATTCTTTTGTACACCCTCATAGAGTCATAGTAAGGTTTGGGTTGGAAGGGACCTTAAAGCTCATCCAGGTCCAACCCCCTGTCATGGGCAGGGACACCTTCTACTAGGTTGCTTCAATCCCTGTCCAACCTGGCCTTGATCTTCCACCTCCATTTGTCCATGCACAAGGTTTCTGAGTTTCATATCAATTGGGTATCAATTGCTTGAACACTGTATCCATAGGGAATGACATTAGTGCCGTTGTGCTTCTCTTCCTAGTGTAAATCAGGGGTGGGAAAACCAGTTGTAGGATTCACATCCCAGAATATGAGCATGAATAGATGTTGACCACAGGGCTTGTCAACTTCTTTATCTAATAGGATCAGGGAAGTCACAGTGTAAGTACTGATGCTGGCTCCTAGAAACAAACGTGCACTTATCCACAACTGGTCTTGTTTCAGGACAAGCTTATTCAGCCTGAGCCCTCGGCTCAGCCCAGCTCTGTCTGGCAAAGCAGTGTAAGCCCAAGCTCACGCTTGGTATAAGAAGCAGGACTCGATTTGTGACTAACTGCTTGGGATATGTGCCGTGGTCTGATGTGGGATCTGGTTAAGGCATCTCCGGCCTTAATCTCTATTTTGGTGTCACATGATCATTGTCTGTTTCAAAGCCTTCTAAATTGTAATGCTTTCTCCCCTCTTCTCAGCAATCAGTTTAAGAAGTTCCCTCAGATGACCTCATACCATAGGATGCTGCTGCACCGGGTAGCTGCCTACTTTGGCATGGACCATAACGTGGACCAAACTGGGAAGGCAGTCATTATCAACAAGACCAGTAACACACGAATGTAAGGGGGAAGGAGGTGGGGAGAACAGTTGGGCTGGAATCCCCTTCCTTGTGTGGGGCTCCCTGGCCCCCAGATGCAGGGCCCTGGTCCAGAGCAGGGTGGATCGCACACCATGTTTTTGCCTCCATAAGAAGGGCAGGTTCCCTCTCTAGAAGGGGAGAATCCTTCACTTCCAGTCCTATTTGCAAGCCCTTCCTAGCTCTCTAGTTCTCAGAGAAGAGGCAGGAGCTCTGGTTGCCCTCACAAAGGGGAGATTTAACACAGCAAACATCTTTGCACACCTTCTTAGTCCCTGCAAAGCAGTGGGTTTAGGGAGGCAGTTCTATGCCTTACATTTCCCCTTCTAACAAGGGTTGGTTCTTCCTTTGCAGCCCCGAGCAGAGGTTCTCTGAGCACATCAAAGATGAGAAGAATGCCGAGTTCCCACAGAGGTTCATCCTAAAACGAGATGATGCCAGCATGGACCGAGATGATAATCAGGTAAGGGGTGGTAATGCAGTGTCTCCGTACTTTGTGAAAGGCAAATGTGACTTCTCTGAGCTGAGAACAACTCTCGATTTCTCTTGGGTTTCCTGCAGTAACCTTTAATAGAAGCTTCCACCCCACCCAAGCAGCTGCATCTAGCTATATCCTGAAAACCTGACAAAATACTGTGGAAATGCATGAAGAATTGTGTGGATTCTGTGGGGGGGTACTTTCCTGTACCCTGAATATCATCTGGTGGCTGGGCCAGGCTTTAAGGTGAAGCCTTTTGCTAAGGTTTCCTTGGAAATGCCCCAGAGCTGTGTTGCCGAGCATCTCTCCCACCCCTTCCTGGGGCTTGCAGCGAGTCCAGCTGCGAAGTCAACAGGACTCAGAGTGCTGCTGGAAGGAAACCATCGGCAAAATGAAACCCTTTTTGCCAGTCATCCAAGCTCAAAACCCTCCTGAATCTCTGGCTGCCCTCGGGCTGTCTCAGGTGGCACCAGACCCGTAATGCAGAGCTAGCTTGTTCATCTGTGGCTGTGTTCCCAGCCTGTGTCAGACAGGCTCTTGAACGTCAAAACTGGGGCAGGAGAGGCAAGAGACAGGAGACCTCTTCACCAGGGATCTCAGGCTCTTTGCTCTTGTAGCTCCTATCTTTACATCGCCCCAGAATACCACTGTCCCTTGCCTTTGGGTCATGTTGCTGAACTTAAGTCATCAGGCTGGGGAGTTGGTCATTGCAATCAGTATCAGTGTCTGGTTTCCCCGTGGTGGCACTCTGCAGGTGATGCAGCTACCCATGAAGTGCAGAATTCATGTCTGAGCAGGAGTTTGCTGTGTTGGCATATGCTCCAAAGAGCAGCCTTTAGCTTTTGACCCCTGGGAAGAGTCTTCCAGAAGCACGTGGTGATATTCCTGATCTGTCCTTTCTGAATCAGGCAGAGTAGTTGTGCTTGATCCAGGAGGTGGAGTGCACTAAGACCTCCAGGATGTTCATCCCTAGACATAGGTGTTTGGAAGGTAGGTTCAAAGGCAGAGGCTGTGTCATTGCATCCAGGCATCACGCACGCACTCCGTAATCCACGTCCACTTACACTGCTGCCTAAAAATGGCAGCAGCTGACTGAGCCCCCTGCTCCCATTGGCAACTGCTGACCCGCTGAGATGTGTTTGTCCCTTCAGATCAGACTCCCCTTGCAGGATGGGAGAAGGAGCAAATCTATAGAAGAGCGAGAGGAAGAGTATCAGCGGGTCAGGGAGCGGATATTTGCGCGAGAGGTAAGCTTGGATGACTCACTTGCCAGGTACCCTCCTGGAACGTTGTGGCAGAAGGTGCCCTTGACTATACTGAGAGGTCAGATCTTGTCAGTGCCTTTTCTACCCATTTCCTAGTGGTCTTCCTAGTGTTGAATTCCAACTCCTACCAGAGATGTCTAAGACCTAGAGATAGAGGAGCTACGCCTCCGCTCCCCAGTCTGCTCCTTCCCTAAATTGCCTACTACACGTGTGGGGACTGACAGAGGGGGCAGGTTTGCTCCTTGCTGCCCAGCAAGATTATAAGCTTTTGCAGTGGCATTTCTGGGATGACTAGCAAGTCAATGGATGAATCTGAAAGGAGCTGCAACTTCGACCTCCTGACCAAGCAGTGCTGGCCTTGGAGTATCAGGCAGGGCTCTGTGCCTTTACAGGAGTTGGGCAGTACATTTGTTGTCGTTCTTGTGGAGCATCCAGCTTGGTTATTGCTTCCTTGAAATCTCTGCTCCCTCCATGGAACTCCTCTAAGTTGGAGCTGTGTTCCTTGCTCAGAGAGGCTGCTGTGCTCTGCTCTGTTGAGTATTGTCTGCCAGCTGGAGGCAGCTCTCCATGCTGTGCCAAGTGGTGGACCCAGGGCCGATTCCAAGTGCCCATCTGCCGTGGATCACGTTCAAAGTCCAGCTCCTTGCCTGCTGCTTTTGAGCACCTTGGGGAAGACGCTGTTCGTTCATCCTAATGGGAATTGCCGTGTGCCTGCCCAAGGAGGGTGTTAAGGCAGCCACTGTGCTGAGCTGCATTGAGTCACCAGGCTTCAGCCAGTGACTCTCCAGCCAGTTGTGATCAGGGACTTGTCTTCCATGCACAGGCCCAAAGCCATCCAGATGGGTTAGTAAGCAGCTCTGCCTGTAGTCCTGAGCCAGAGCACGTGCTGCCCTGTGTTAGCACAACATGGGCTGGGCATGTACTTACCCTTGCTCTGTGTTCATGGGCTGAGCCAGTGCTTTGCATCTGACTTCCAGAGGCAGGGGCAACTCTCGCAGGGTGGCCTGAGCTGGCTTTGAGCCCTCTGCCTTTTTGACATGGCTCTGATAACTGCATTTAGCAAATAAGGACCCTTGTGTGTCTGGCCTTGGTTGTTCTGTTGACAAAGCTACTGTCAAAGCTGCCTTAAAGCAATGAAGGAGGGAGTTGAGGACTCAGATTTGCAAACTCTTGAGGCATCTCAGGGTCGTAGGTACCAGGAAAGGTTCCTAATGGGCCTGGATGGAGAGCCGAGTGGGCCTGGTGTGCAGCAAGACTCCTGAGTGACCATGTAACTGGTGCACATCACAAACTGTGTTCAAGTCCCGTACTGTTAGTGCTTTGCTCCTCTTTGCTTTCAAATCGCTTTGTTGCTTCCAAAGTTACTAAGTCTCTCCTTTCTTTCCTTCCCATCTCCATGTATTTCCCGTGCTTCCAGGCTGGCCAGAATGGATATCTCACCGACAGCAGGTCAGTACTGTTCAGCAGACACTCTCTGTAGCTCCGGCTTTCTCTACAGAGGACTGCATGACTCTGTAATGATGCTTTTCTCTGGTGTTAAGTGACAGAATCTCCAAAGAAGCCTTTTCTCTTAGTTCTCCCAAACGGAGGCAGATTTTTAGGTGTCTCTCTGCGACCTGTTCTGTAACTTGTCCTGCTGAGGAAGTTTGCCCATGCATGGCTGCTTGTGAAGTTTCTGAACTTGTTTGCAGCATCCATTTCTTGAGTTCTTTCTTTTTTTGCTGAGCCATCGATGAAAATGGAGGGGGGAGAAGCGGGGAATGACAAAAGAATGGGGAAGCCAGAGGATTTCAGCAGTTTTAAACCATTCTGCCTCTTCTCTCCCAAGAAACCCCCTGCCCTTACAGGGATCAGCATCCAGATAGGTGGGATTGTTCCTAATCCCTGATTATAAAGGCTGGATTACTTAATGGTGGCATTGAAGTGTCTCAGGCTTCCACTTCAAGCAGAGTATGCTGCAGAGGGCACTGGGAACATGTTTGAGCAGCATTTTCTTACAAAGTAGTTTTCCTGTGGATGAAAAGGCTGAAGGATGGAGTTAGTGACAAGTCACCTTGCTGCAGGAGGCTGCTGAAGGGAGGAGGGTAAAGAATAGCATGAAAACCAAAGCCTTCATGCCTGCTGCCCTCTCGTTTCATAGACAAAGCTCTAGAGGGGGAGCATCTCTGTGTATGACAGGAGGCAACCCCAAGCATCTCCTCCAGTGTTGCCTTCTCCATTCCTCCTTGGCAAAGCCCTGGGAACCCATTCCTGTGCTTGTGATCCTTAGCTGGTAGCCAGGCTCACTGCTTAGGATGTGTTGCTGATACTTTCTACAGCCCTGTAAAGTTGTCAGATCTGGGGCTAAGGGAGGGTGATCAAGTGGGAGCGCAGCTCTGGGTGTAGCAACATCCCAGCACATAGGTGCTCCAGCTGAGCAGAAAGACCAGGGCTGGTATGGAAAGTTGTGAGAAAAGGAGGGGTTTAGCAAGGGATCATTCTCTGACCCTGCTGGCATCTCTTCCAGGGGAGGATCTGGCTAGGGAAAAGGGCCAAGAGCCAGCTCTCAACACACACCCAGGACCATCAGCAGCGTTTGGGTCTTCTTAGTGCATGCCCAAGGAAGCTGTGCCCCGGGGCGTGTTTGCTGTCAGATCCCTATGCAAAGTGCCCACGTGCTGTGTCCCAGCCAGCCGCTGCTGGGGCTCCCCCCGCAGTGTGGCAGCGCTGCTGCAGGTCCTGCTGCTGCCCCTGGAGCTGGGATGTGCGGTCCCATTCCTTCCGTCTCTGCAGGGGCAACCGGGACAGTTTGAGCCGGGCCTCAGGCAGCCGCCAGAGCAGCACCGAGAGTGAGATAAAGTCGCTGGAACCTCGGCCGTGGAGCAGCACAGACTCTGATGGCTCCATCCGCAGCCTGCGACCACCCGTTACCAAAGCCAGCAGCTTCAGCGGCATCTCCATCCTGACACGGGGGGACAGCATCGGGAGCAGCAAAGGCAGCACTGCCAGCAGGACGTCCCGGGCAGGTACTGTACTCTTTATAGTCTTCGGGCTCGTGATGCTGTGGCCATGGGACATGGTTGGCATCATCTGAATGCATTCCATACCTGGACAGGGATATGCCAGTTGCTTCATCTGCTTTTTCATTACTCCCTTTTAGATCTTCCTTCCCTTTAGCGCAGTTCCCTAAGACAAAGGGCATTGGTTAGTCCCATACCCTGGAACTGTTGTTTTGTCTCCCCTGCTGTGCTACAAGTTCTGCTCTCCAGAATCCCTCACAGCCCTAAGGAGCCTTTAGTTAGGGTGAACCATCTGGCCCTTTTCCTTGCTTTCCACCAAAGGAGGGCTAGGGAAGTGTGTCACCAATTAGTCTGTCTCATCAGCCGCAGTGTCTCATCAAACGACGACTGCATTAAATAGCGTCTGCCTACAACGTTCACTCCAAATGATTCACTCTACTCCTGAGAGTGTAGTGGCAAGGGGTTGGAACTGGATGAGCTCTGAGGTCCCTTCCAACACAGATCAGTCCGTGGTTTGATGATTTTAATGGTGCAGTGATAAATGAGGAGCCACGTGGGTTACCTTCGTTGTGCAGTATCAATGAGCAGCATCCAGGAGTTTTCACTTGGGAGCGAGAGGGAAAAGCCAAGCACCACCTTTGGTATCCTCATTTATTCTGCAGGGGAGGAAGTGCTGAGGACTATGGGGCTCTTTTCCCATCTCAGCATTTAGCCCTTGGGCAACTGTCAGAAGCTGTTTCCCTCTTAGCACCATGCGGCTGCTGATACAGACATCCTTAGCAGAATGCCTGAAGATGAGCTGTTGCAGTGCAGTAGATCAGAGGCAGAATTCATTAAATAGCAGCTACTGGGCATCAAGCAATAGGTTCACAGCCCTTTTATTTCTGGAAGTGAGATTGAAATGGTGAGGAGAGCATTTCCCAGCTGGGTGCCCTGCAGCAGCTATTGCTCTCCTTCCAAACCGTTTTTCCTCCCATGGGAAGGAATTGCTTCCAGCCTTCCATCTCCTAGGCTTGTACTCAAAAGATGTGTGTGTGCTGGACCTGTGAGGCCGTGAAATAGGATTCTCTGTTCAGGGCAAGCACTTGAACAGGTCATGACAATGTCGGTAGTGTGTGAGCCACAGAACTGAGCTGTGACACAGACTGGTTTATGGTGCTGAGCTGGCATGAGTGTATCTGATAGCGTCCCATGCTGTAAGCTCTGCCTCGTGCTGAGGTTGAGAGCCCTCCACCGGGCCGTGGCTGCTGTTAACATCAGCTTCCTCTGGCCAGTGGAAGGCCTGTGGCATATAGCAACTACCCGAGACCTGTGGATGGGGACTGCTCTGTCCCCGTGTTGAATGTGGGTGCTAAGTTGGGGTCAGGGAAGAGAGCACGCTCTTGGGAATAGCAGCTATACAAGTCACGGCTGTAGTGTGGAACAGTGATTGATTCCTGGTCGCATTCCCTGTGCGGAGCAGAGGGAGGAGGTGCTGGGAGCAGATGTGGAGCTGTACAGACATGATGAGAGAGGTGCCATAACCTGGTGTGCTGAGGGTGTCAGCACCTCGGTTTGCCATGAAGAGAGGCAGACTGACTTAGCCTGCAGCCTGCTCACCCTGTCCCCTGTGGAAGCTACCATGTGGACAGCAGAGACTGCAACCTGGCTGCAGTGCAGGAGGTAGTGACAGGATCTGCCCCGCCTGATATCAACAAGCCCATGTTTTTCTCTCTCAGGTACCAACCCTGCCATGCCTTTCTCTGTTCAAGGTCTGGTACTAGGTGCCCCTGAAGCATGCAGCCAATCCCCCTCTTCACAGCCCAGCCGTGGCCTCCTACCCTGCACAGCCCAACAGCCTCAACCACAGCCACCCCAGCAGCCACCACCACAGCCCCAGGGACTTCCACCTGCAGCCCAGCAGCAGCCAGCCATGAGCAACCACATGATATCCCAGGTGAGTCGCTGCACAGGATCCAGGGGCTCCATAAGCTCCTGGGCACCCAGCGGGGAGGTAGAAACAGAGCCAGGGTGCTCTGGATTCACACTTGCCCAGTGGGGTTTGGGTATCTTCACACTTGCTGCCTGTTAGGGAGTGATGGTTAATCCATGCTCAGCTGTGGTTTGAACACCCAGCAAGCTTCTGGAGCTCATACAGGGTCACTGCATCTTGCTGAGGTTTTCCTTTGTATCTTTTACTCTTTGGCTGTTCTGATAGTGCAGGAACAAACTTTCCTGTGTTTGAGTGTTGGTGAAAGGTGTGAAAACACACAGTCCCCCTGCTGCACCTGCAGGTTCAGTGCCCAAAGCATCCTATGTGGTGCTTGAGTTAGGTGTCATCATCAACAGGCATCATCCTTCACAGCTCCACAAAGCAAGGGGTGGGGATGTGTGTCCTCACAGAGAGATGACTGCTCCCCTGGTTCGCTCTCCTTGCTTTCCAACCCTCTGCAGTGCCCCCTCTGTGTTTGCAGTTGGCTCACTTCACTAACCGTGTTGTTCCTTCTTTCTCTCCTTCCTTCTGTCCTTCCTTCCCCCCTTTTCCCACTCTCCCCCCTTCTCTGCTGGTCATAGCCGGTCCCAGCGCTGCAGCCTGTTCAGTACTCTCCAAGCTCCTGCCCCCAAGTCCTCTTGCCCGTCTCTCCACCCCAGCAGTACAACTTGGTATAAACCCCATTTCCTCTTCTGGACTCCCTCTGTTGTACCCGTGTGCTGTGTTTTGTGTGGTGCGAGCTTTTGCTAACCGGGTACATTGCGGACACCGTGCCCAGTGGGTTTGGGATTCGTGGAGGCTCTGTGCCACCATGGGGTCAAGGCAGTGGGATGCCTGAGGCTGTGAGACTCACCAGGGCCAGGCATTGCTGCTCATGGAAAGGGCCTGGGCAAGACCAAGTGCCGAAGCTCCACCAGAAGTGATGCTTGTGCCCAGCACTGGGGTCCAAGGACCGTGGCTGCCCTGTGGTCTCAGTCAGCCTCAGTTGTCCCTTTTGGCAATGGCACACCCTGGGCTGGGACCACCCCTGAGTGTGTGGGGCCCTGCATGTCACCAGTGCCTGCTGAGCATGCAGCCCTGCAAGCAGTGTGCATGCCTCTACTCCCCGTCCTGCAGAGTGCTCTTGGTGTGTGCCTCGTTTCTGGGGACCTTTCTTGGGTGAGCTCCTCCGTACAGAGTAGGGAGAAGGGGACTGCAGAGCTGTGTCCTACATGCTGTTGTCCTACATGCTGTCCTCCCCCATCCTTCCCACTTCTCCCCAATGCAGGCCGATGAGCTCAGCAACCCCTTTGGGCAGATCAGCCTCAGCCGACAGGGCTCTACGGAAGCACCGGATCCTTCCTCGGCGATGTTCCAGTCATCCCTCATCTCCCAGCATCCTCAGCAGACAGGATTCATCATGGCAACCCCTGGGCAGCCCATTCCCACCTCCAACTACTCCGCCTCAGGGCACACGGCCCCCACACAGCAGGTGCTGCAGCCCCAGGGCTACATTCAGCCTCCCCAGCAAGTAAGAACACCCAAAGGGGATGTGCACCTCTATGAGGCAAAGGGCTGCAGGGGAGCAGCTCCTTGAGAGTGGGTCTCTTCTGCTGCTGCTCATTTGTGATGGGTCAGCACGCAGGGCTCCAAGCTTGGGGTCAGCACACATCAGGATGATCTCTGCCTCTTTGTCCCTGTGGGGCACTTACCTGGGGACCCCCCTTGGCTGTTCCTGGCTCATAGATTCAGTGACCCATTCAGGGCTGACACCTCTAAGCTCTCTTTGGGGTCCTGCAGGGCATTATAACCTCTAAGGTGGTTCCCTCTGGCTGTGGTGGGAGTTGGGCCTACCGTGCTCTTGCACTACTGGGCTGGGAAAGGCTTGGATGTGGAGGAGCAGGAAGGGGCTGATTACCTGAGGAGCTATCACTTGGTTGGTTTCACTGAGCAGAAGGCAGGAGAGAAAACTGATCCTGGGGAAGCAGCCTTCTCAGTCCCATCCCTCTTTGTGTTCTCACCACCATGTGTTCTGGTTCTGACAGATTCAGGTTTCTTACTACCCTCCCGGGCAGTACCCGAACTCCAGCCAGCAATACCGATCTCTCAGTCACCCAGTGGCCTACAGCTCCCAGCGCACTCAGCAGCTCCCTCAGCAGTCCCAGCAGCCTGGTAAGCAGGGGGAAATGGGGGCCAAGGGGCATGGGTTCCTTCTCTGCAGCTCTCGTTGGCTCTTCAAGATCTCCCGTGCACTGCCTAGGGCCAGGCTGCTCTTCTTTGTCTCCAGCTCTTTGCTGGACTCGCTGACTCTTGGCTGTGCAAAGGGAAGCTGAAACTTGGCCTGGCTGCAAAGGCTGTTCTTGTCCCTTCCCTCCCTCTTGGTGTGTAGCATGCACAAGGTGGATTTGAAGCCAGGAGCTTCCTTAAGGTCTTTTACACCTGCCTTAAGGGAAGCCCTTTTCCCACTTTTTAGCAAGAGATGGGGCAAAGCAGGGTTTGAGCACTTCGTATGCCAAGTCTCAAGCTGTCTCCTGGGAAGCTCTTCCATTTAAACCCTGTTCTGATAGGTTTACAGCCAATGATATCCAACCAGCAGCAATCATACCACGGTGTCATGGGAGTGCAGCAGGCCCAGCCCCCTGGGCTCCTCAACAGCCAGAGGAACAGCATGGGTGGCCAGATGCAGAGTATGATGGGAGTGCAGCAGGCGCAGCCCCCTGGCCTCCTCAGCAGCCAGAGGAGCAATATGGGGAGCCAGATGCAAGGTCTGATGGTCCAGTACACTCCACTGCCTTCGTACCAGGTAGGCTTCAGTTGCTCTCCAATGAGGGGCTCTTGGGAAAGGGGGCTGTGTGGGAAGCACCCTCTTCCTGTGCCTGCGTGGTGGAGCCAAAGGTGGAGTTTTACCTGGAGAAAGATGCTTGTCTGCATCTGAATCTATGTGGGACATGCCTTGAGGATGTCCACGTGCCTTGAGGACTGAGTGCAGCCAGTCCCTTTGCCGTTGTGTTTGCAGAAGAACTGGGAGGTGCTGCCTTTGCCTGGGCAAGGTTGCTGTGGGCTGCAGTAGCCACCCATCCAGCATCTCTTCTACCTTATATGGGTCTCCTTGGTGTCTCTTTGGGGCCAGTTCTCCCTGCTTCTGCTCTGTGTTACCTGTCATGACATAGTGCTGCTTCTTTCCTCCCCGCACAGGTTCCCATGGCCAGTGAGTCCCAGAGTGTGGTCCAGCAGCCCTTCCAGCAGCCAGTGCTTGTACCAGCCAGCCAGTCTGTTCAGGGGGGCATTCAGACTGGGGGGGTGCCCATCTACTACAGCGTCATCCCAACTGCCCAGCAGAATGGCACCAGGTAAAGCTTCTGTATCTCTGACTTGCCTTGGGGAGAAAGGGATCCTGCTGCCCCAGGGAAAGAGCACAGCATCCCGCTCCTGCAGCTCGAGGAGGTGGCTGGGTACCACAGGTGCTGGTCACCTCTTGAGCTTGCCCTATCCTAGCTCCCACCACCTCACCAGAGCACTCTCTGCTTCACAGCCCTTCGGTGGGGTTCCTTCAGCCTCCTGGCTCTGAGCAGTATCAGATGCCACAGTCCCCATCACCCTGCAGCCCGCCACAGATGCAGCAGCAGTATTCAGGTAAGAGTGGTCACTGGTCAGCATTGGCACTAATTCTGCACTGAGTGGATCAGGTTTTGTAGGGGCTGCAGTGAACAGAGCTGTCCTGTAGGGACAGGCCAAGGGGAATGGCTTTAACCTGCCAGAGGGGAGATTGAGATGAGCTCTTAGGCAGAAGTTCCTCCCTGTGAGGGTGCTGAGGCGCTGGCACAGGGTGCCCAGAGGAGCTGTGGCTGCCCCATCCCTGGCAGTGTTCAAGGCCAGGTTGGACACAGGGGCTTGAAGCAAGCTGCTCTAGTGGAAGGTGCCCCTGCCTGTGGTAGGGGTTGGGAGTGGATGAACTTTAAGGTCCCTTCCAACACAAACCAGGCTGTGGTTCTGTGAAGTCTGACAGCTTCTGTGCAATGGGTTTCCTTAGTCTTACCCATCCCACGGCCCACTGGGTATTTCCAGGACATGGCACAGCAGCTGATGCTGGCCTGGCATCTCCTTGCCATGTGGGCAGGGTAGGAGTAGGCAAAGGGAGCTGCTGTGGGCTGTGGACCCCATCTGCTGGCAGCATGGCTTAGTGTCACCCAGACAGCGCATGGGACCAGGGAGCAGTGGATGAGAGGAATTGGGGTTCCAGCGTTACATCCGTGGCTGGCTGGGGCTTGATGGGTTGGTGCAAGAGCTACAACCAGGATACAGGAGCTGTAGGGTTCCAACTTGTGCTCACAGGCTGGGTGCCTCTTGTTCTGCAGTGAGCAGGAGCTGCAGTGCACGGAGCCTGGGCAATAGCGGTGCTGTCATCTCTCCTCAGGGGTGTCTCCATCAGGCCCTGGCGTGGTTGTGATGCAGCTGAATGTTCCCAATGGCCCCCAGGCCCCCCAAAATCCCCCTGTGGTGCAGTGGAGCCACTGTAAGTACTACAGCCTGGACCAGCGGGGGCAGAAGCCAGGAGACCTGTACAACCCAGACACCAGTGCTCAGGTATTGAGAGGACTGGGAGGAAGGCAGCTCCTCTCTCAGGAGCGGCCTGGCGGGACAGAGGACCCCAGCATCCGTGCCGTCTGGATGGGCTGGGAGATGGGGGTGGGATCACCCCATGGTGGTGAGGCAGGAGAGGGACCCATCACAGGCGCTCTCTAACGCTCTCCCTCCCCCAGGCCAGCACCCAACTGAACAGCCCCATCACGTCCCCAACACAATCCCCGACACCATCGCCTGTCACCAACCTCAACAGTGTCTGCACGGGGCTGAGCCCCCTCCCTGTCCTCACACAGTTCCCCCGGCCCATGGGCCCAGCACAAGGTAAGAGGACAGCACAGAGCTGGGGCTTTCCTGGGGTTCCTTTAGACCCCCCCCAGACTTTTGCTTCCCTTTTGCAGGTGATGGGCGCTACTCGTTGCTGGGCCAGCCACTGCAGTATAACCTGTCTATCTGTCCCCCGCCGCTGCTCCACAACCAGCCCAACTACAATACACACCAGGTAAAACCAGGCCAAACCTGCACCCAGCCACCTTTTCACGGGCCTGGGAGCAGAATGAGACCACCCCTTGCCCTGCCTTGTGCTTGGGCACCCTTCGGCTAGGTATTGCCTACCCATGCCATCCATCCAATGGAGTTGCCGCTGTCCATGGCTTTCCATAGAGCCTGGCGCTGCTCCCAGCTTTACCCAGAAGCAGTGTCAGCCCCAAGTCCTTTGAGTGTCCTGGGAGCCTGGCTGTGCCTTGGTCTCCTCTCACCCAAGCATGGTGTCACCTCAAAGGTGCTAAGGGTGCAAGCTTCATCCTGGTGTCTTCATCCCCCTTCACAGCAATGGCCTAGTCAAGTTTGGCCTCCCCAGATGCTCTGTGGCCACAGTGTCTCCTCAGGTGACACTGTGCTGGTTTTATTCTTTAAGGGGCAGACTGGAATGAAACATGGAAACCGGAGCAAGAGACAGGCCCTCAAGTCAGCATCCACTGACCTTGGGACAAGCGATGTAGGCAAGTGACCCTCCTCAAGCCATTCTCCCTGCACGGCAGAGCTGGCAGTGGCAGAAACTCCAGATGCCATCTCTGCCCCCACCAGCACGGGGGAGGGATGCAGTCTTCACTGGTTCTGTGGGGGCTTCAGGCTTGTCCCCTATGTCACCTCCATGTCACCACCACCACCACCAGCAGCTGGTTGCAGGGAGCCCTTTAAGAGCTGTCCCTCTCCCTGCGGCTGGCATGTTCGTTACATGCCACGTTAATATTAGCAAAGAATCCATCCAGGCAGCCCTCTACTAAGCCCAAAAACCAAGGCTGGAGCCAAGAGGCAGCAGAAGTGTTTGGGTACCAGAGTGGAGGCAAAGAGGTGGGCATGACACAAAGGGATCCATCTGTGGGCTGAGCACGCAGAGCAGTGTCACACTCAGGATCCACACCACTCCTCCATGGGTGTGTTTCTCCCTTCCAGGGACAGAGGGCAGGAGAGGTGCGTTAGCTCCCAGTCCTGGTACCCAAGGGTTAGGGTCGGAACCTGGGGCAGAGCACCCTGACTGCAAAGCCATGCGCAGGCAGAGGAAGGAAGGAGGACTTGGTGTTGCTGAATGAGAAACACCAACCTCCTCTTGAAGCATGCGGGGACCGGGATGTGGGCATCGAAAGGGTCAGGATGGGGCGCTGCAGGAAGCAGGAAGGTGGGGGGGCAGCTTAGTACAGTAGCGGTGACTGCGTGGGGAGCCCCCACAACTACCACGTGCTGTCTCCCCATTGCAGTGCTGGGCCGAGTGCTGGAGGTGACGGACCTGCCCGAGGGCATCACACGGACAGAGGCCGACAAGCTCTTCACTCAGCTCGCCATGGCTGGTGCCAAAATCCAGTGGCTCAAAGAGACTCAGGGGCGCCGCGGAGATGGAGGTGGCGGGGACAACAGCGGGACTCCAGAGAACGGCAGGCACAGTGACCTCGCTGCCTTATACACCATTGTGGCCGTGTTCCCCAGCCCGCTGGCTGCCCAAAACGCCTCCCTCCGCCTCAACAACTCCCTCAGCCGCTTCAAGCTGCGTGTGGCCAAAAAGAACTACGACTTGCGGGTGCTGGAGCGGGCCAGCTCACAGTAGGGCTCACAGCCAGGCACACAGAGCACACTGGACTTGCAGGCACTTCCCTCTGCCTTCTCTTTTCCTTTCTGCCCTTCCTTCCTCTTGCCCTCCTTCATGGATATATTTATATGGACAGAATTAAGAGACAAGAAATTGATTTTTTTTTAATTATTATTATTATTAATTATTATTATTATTTTTGGAGTGATGCCCCTGCCCGCCCACCTTCCCCTGTGTATGTTGTTTTGTTAAGCACTGTGTTGAACCGCACATACAGGTGTTGAATTGGTATGTTCACTGCACATTTTATTTAATCTGATTATTATTTGGGGGGGAGGGGTATTTTTTTTTTTGTTTTATTTTATTTGGGGGGGGGTTGTTTTTAAATAAAAAACAAACAAAAGGAAAACTTTTGCATCACTTTAACGCTGCTTTCCCGTTCTCTGCCAGTACCAGTGCTAGGGGCTGCCTCTGGGGGGCAGGAGGATGCTGCAGCCAGCACTTTGGCCGAGGGCTGGTCCTCCCTGTAAGATATTCACAGCCCTGTGCAGTGCAGGAATGGGGGCACAAGGCGTCCTCTGCCAGGAAGCAACCTCTTCCTCCTGATGACAGGGAAGCAGCCCCTGAGCTGGTAGGTGCAGGCATCGCTGCATCCTTCTGCCCTGCGGGTGCCACCACCCTCGCCATGGCACTGCATGCAGCAATGGAGCCCTCTTGCAGCACCCCGGGTGCTTCCAGCAGAAGCAGGCATGGATGGAGAGGTAAGAGCTGCCTGAATGGGGTGGTGGGTCCAGCCCCACACTCGATGCTAAGGCACAACCCAGCAGGGACACAGGTCCAGTGGCAACCGTCAGAGACCCCACTGCTGCCACTCTTCCCCTTTTCCCCTCCCGGCTGCAGGGGCCTCCAGCACAAAATCAAACAGGACCTGAAGGCTCGAGCCCTTGGCGTGCCCCGGCGCTGCTGCCAGGGGGTGGGTGGCCTCTGGCACGCCCAGCAACCCACTAACGCAAATAGCCGGTGGCTCCTCTGGCCCCGCTCCCCTCCGGCTCACACATGGGCTCCAATTTCCCGGCGTCAGCCTCCGGCCGCGCTCAGCTGTCAGCTCCCCTCTGCCCTGTCACTCCTGCGCCGCACAGCACCGGGGCGGCTGCCCCCTCCCTGCACCGGCACCAAGGGCTGGGGGCTCCGCGCCTGCCGAGGCCCCACCATCGGCCGCCCATCGAGGGGCTCTTCATCACAGGGCGAGAGCTCCAAGCACAGTGTAAGTGTGATTCCCTCTGCAGTGACCCCTCGTCGTGGCCACTGACACCCCCCCCCCCACCTTTTGACCCCCTCCTCATGGCTGCCAGACCCCAGGGCTCTGCCTCTGCAAGTACCCCTTTGCCCCAGGGCTCCTTGGTCCCCATTGCTCTGTCCCTGATGGTTGGTTTCTTAAGGGGCATGGGGGGGGCCTTATGTTGGGTATCACCAAGAATAGTGATGTCTGGATAGAAGGACCATGGGGATGGTTGAGTTGAAGGCGGGATTGGGCATGTTTGGGGGATGCAGGAGCAAATCCTGCCCTCGTGGTAGCACAAGGAGAAGAAAGCAGGGCTGTACAGTGATGCCAGACCGCACCACAGGCGTGTGCTGGTCCTGGGGGGCCCAGAGTAGCGCTGTTTGCTGTTTAATCATGAGGTGGAGATGTCTAGACAGAGATGGACACGTGCAGGTAGCCCAGGGTCTGGCCCACAGCACTTGGCACTGCATCCATAGAGCAAGCAGCAGCCCAGTCTCCAGCCTGCACAGGAAGGGCCCTTGCTGGGTGGGGGCAGAGGAGGCAGCGGCTCTGAAGATGCTTCTCACCCAGCAAGGTCTGGGCTGCTCCTGCCCTGCAATGGGAATAGCCCCAGCTAATGTGATGTCCCCTTTTCTGCCATAGCATGACAGAGAAGGAAGTGCCGGAGCCACCAGCTTCACCTGCTTCAGGTGGGAAACCCAAAAGCCGGGTAAGTGGGTACCCACAGGGCAGCTTGGGTGGGTGGGGAAGGCACCTTCCGAGCATCACCTGTGCCTTGGCCCCAGGAGGCTTTGTGGGACCAGGGATGCCCAGTGGGATCCTGATCCAGCAGGAAACCGGGTGTCGTTTCCCAGCTTGGCTCTTCCCATATCCACAGCATGCTCAGGAGTCACAGTTTCTCCTTTAGTGGGAGAAGGGTCCCCATCCACAAAGTTTCTGCCTCAGGATAACCCTGGGGTCTCTTCTCAGTGGGGATGAAGGAGTCTCTAGGTCAGAGCAAAGGGGCCGGGAGGCAGGCACTGGGTTCCCTTCCGGCCGGCCTCACCCCCCACGCCTGCCCTGTGCATCCGTCCTCTCCTGCCCAGCAGCTACAGAAGCTGAAGCAGCTTTTCCAGCAAAAACCCAAGGAGGAGGCACCACCAGAGCCGCAGCCCAATGGGGAGCTGGTCAGCCCCTCCGGAGGACCCATCTTCTACATCTATGAGGATGAGGAAGAGGAGGAAGAAGAGGAGCCCGAGCCGCCTCCCGAGCCCCCGAAACTCGTCAATGACAAACCCCACAAGTTCAAAGATCATTACTTCAAGAAGCCCAAGTTCTGTGATGTTTGTGCCCGCATGATTGTCCGTGAGTGCTGAGGGGTGCTGGGGCTGGGGGCCAAGGCTGGCGAGGGCTCCAGCCCAGCCGTCCCTGCAGCTGCAGTGTCACATTGCCTCTCATTTCCACCACCCCCCCTTTACACTGTCAGTCAACAACAAGTTTGGCCTGAGGTGCAAGAACTGCAAAACCAACATCCACCACCACTGCCAGACCTACGTGGAGATGCAGCGCTGCTTCGGCAAGATCGTGAGTGCTCCCCTTCAGTGCCATGGTCTGGTCCTTCTTGGCTCTGGGCGTGCTCCCCTCCACGTCCCCGTGCTCTCCATCCCTTCAGCTGGTGTGGGCAGTGATTGATGCTCTAACCCTCACCCTTCCAGCCCCCGGGCTTTCGCCGGGCATACAGCTCACCCCTCTACAGTGACCAGCTCTGCATCAAGGACCAGCTCTGTAAGTTGGGTGCTGGGTCCCCCGTCTCCCCGTGTGTGGCCGCCAAACCCCTCTCACCATCCCTTGCACCACCGCAGCAGCCGACAGGAGCGACCCCGTGTTCGAGACCTTGCGGACGGGCGTCATCATGGCCAACAAGGAGCGCAAGAAAGGGCAGGATGACAAGAAAACCGTGAGTGAGCGCCCCATTGCCACCCCCCTTCCCTGCCCACCCCACACCCCCTGATGGCTTTTTCCCTTGCAGCCTTTGGCGGCTATGATGGATGAGGAACCAGAGGCCACGAAGCCACAAGGAGGCAAAACCGAGGGCGGTGAGTGCTGTGGCATCGGGGGCTGAGCCATGAGCACCGGGCAGAGAGGGACCCTCACGGGGAGGCTCACTTGGGTGGGTTTTGCCCCATAGGAAGGGGGGGGGTCTTCAGTTCAGGGGCTTCCCCTTGTTGACCTGGGGATCCTTGGGATGGTCCCAGGCTGGGAGGCAGCACCAGGAGAGATATAACCCCTCATCCTCCCATTTCCAGGCACCTCTGAAGGGAACAAGAAGGCTGAGAAGAGCCCAACAGACGACAAGGTACCCATCACCCTCACATTATGGAGCAGCATGGGAAGAGGCTGCAGGGATCTCCCTGGGGCTTTCGACAACTCTGGGGCACCGACCCCCTTTTCCCCCTCCCATAGAGCAAGAAGCTACAGCCAGGGACACGTGGTGGCTTCCCCCAGTCTCACTATTTCGTGGCCATTTACCGCTTCAAAGCCCTGGAGAAAGATGACCTGGATTTCCCGTAAGTAACCAACCACATAGTGAGCACAGTGGTGAGGAGAGGAGCAACAAGTGGCCATGGATGGGGTCCCTGCACCCCCTCATGCTGAGCCCATCCTTCCCTTCGCAGGCCCGGGGAGAAGATCACGGTGGTCGATGACTCCAATGAGGAGTGGTGGAGGGTAAGGCCGGTGTCCTACAGGCAGAGAGGGGAAAGCACGTTGCGTGGCTGTGTCCTCGCGCCACCCCACGCCATGCAGGCTGGTTGTTGAGGCGGTCACACAGGTTGGCTCCAACCCGCACCTTGCACCCAGCCATTGACTCCTTCCAGGGGAAGATCGGGGAGAAAGTTGGCTATTTCCCTCCAAACTTCATCATCCGGGTGCGGGCGGGCGAGCGGGTGCACAAGGTAACGCGCTCCTTCGTGGGCAACAGGGAGATCGGGCAGATCACACTCAAGAAGGATCAGGTGAGACAGGAGCCCTTTGGTCCTCGCTGCTCACACCCTGGAGGGAGCTCTCTTGGGTGTCACCATCACCCCCTTTGCCCCCAGATCGTGGTGCAGAAAGGGGAGGAGGTAAACGGTTATGTCAAAGTCTACACCGGCCGCAAAGTGGGGCTCTTCCCCGTGGACTTCCTGCAGGAGATCTGAGCGGGACAGCACCCAGGGCCCCCCCTCCGGCCGGAGGGACGGACGGACCCTGCCCACAGGGAGCTGCTGGAGCGGGATGGGAATGGGGACGGGAGGCAGCCCCATCGCTCTGTGGGGACCATGGCAGGAACGGGCTGCGGGGGGAAGGGGGTGGGAGCTCCTGTCTATTAGAGACACTGGGTGCAAGGAGAGGGCCCCCCTTCCTGAGGCAGTGGGTGCCGGGTGGGGGCTCTGGGCTGTGTACCCTGTGTTGTCAATACACGTCTGCTCCCCCCGGCTCTTGCCCCGCTTTGCGTTCCTGGGGGCCGGGACCCCCCGCGCGTCCCCCCGGGGCCACATCCGCAGCTCCCGAGCGCTGGCGCCGGGCCCGGTGGGGCCCGAATAGGGGCTGCGGGGCGACAGGTGCCGGGACCGGGACGAGTCCTTGGACCGCGCAGGGCGAGCACCGAGCCAGGAACAGCTGCCCCGGGGGGGGCGGCGGCGGCGGCGGCGCCCGTGACGTCCCGGAGCCGTGACGCCGACGGTAACCACGGCGACAGGGGGGGCCGGTACATCGTGCTTCCCGTCGCCATGACGGCAGGCAGCCCGTTATCCCCGTCCCGACCGCTGCAAGAGGTGATCGCCGCGCGCCCGGTACCGGCACCATCCCCGCCGCACCGCGAGGGGGCGCTGCTGCAGCGTGGGCTCCCGCGCTGTATGCAAATAAGGTGGCGGGAAGACGCGGCGCCCCCTCGCGGGTGGCGCGCCGTTGCGCTGTCCCCCCTATAGGCGGGACCGACCCCGCGACCCCCGCCAGTGTCAACGCTGCCACTGCGGGGGGGTTTAAGGGCAGAACAGGCCCCCCCCCCCACGGTCCCAACCTCGGGGGTGTCCGCTGCTGGCCATGGGGGGGACGCGGTTCGCACCGTGGGTCTGGAGCAGCAGCTGCTGCCTGATGTGCAGGAGCGGTGGCAATGGGAGGGCGATAGCGGGGGGAGGCCAGCGCGCAACGCCCAGGACTGCTCCCTCCCTCCCGGCCTCCTGTCAGACAGCTTTTAAATGCGGGACCGTTACAATTTTCCGCCTCATTTGCGGCTCTTCATACGGTTAATTTTATCAGGAGTGCCTATTTATTTATTTGCAGAGCCCTGCGGGGGGGTTGGGGGGGGGAAGGAGCGGGGGTTGAAGCTGATTTGCTGCATCTGAGAAGAAGGGAGGGGAAGGGGGGGGGAAACCGCCCAGGGAAGTCGGGGCGGGCTCCAGCTCATTGAACAGCCAAGAGAACAACTTAATTACAGTCATCTGGATAATTGGCCCCCACCCCGCCCCGGCCCTGCCCCAGGGACCTCTCAGAGTGAAGGGGGGGCTGCTTTGGGATGGGGAGGGATGGTCTTCATTAGGTGCAGGGTCTAATTGGGTTCATCAGTTAAGGGGTGATCCCCCTCCCAGCTCCATCCCAGATGCTTCTGGCAAGTGGGGGCACAAGGTGTGAGTCCTTTGCATGGTGACAGGTCCGGGGGGGGGGACCACACGCCCAGGGGCAGGGTTTGGTCTCGCTCCTGTTTCTTCCCATTCCTGGTGTCCACATCTGGCCGTGCCCCAGCTGTTTGCAGAGAGGGGCTGTGATTGCGGAGGCTCGGCAGCCTCTGGATGCAAAGGGTCTGGCACCCACCCCATGCAGCACACAGGGAATGTCAGAGTGGAGGAGCCACCCTGACCTGCCAGATGAATCACCTCAATTCCTCACTGCGTCTCGTGAAAGGGCAGGAGACTTTGCAAGGCCCAGAAATTAATTGGAATACCGCGGATCTTGTGCCGGATCCATACATCATCCCGGGAGAGCAGCGCTGGGATGGAGGGGATGGGGGCATCCACCTCCTGCACACCCTTTCTGGGGTGCCTATAAGGGTGGTGAGCCCCAGGGGGTGCAGTGGGAGGTGGAAGTGTTGGGGTGCTGCTTCCCCCCCCCCCCCCCAAGCTCACATCCCAGCCCTGGGGTGCTCCCATCTGCACGGCTCTGCCTAAATCACCTCCTCTGTCTTGGCAGATGCAGCGCTCCGAGATTGTTCTCCATCTCCAGGCAGGGAAATAAATGCATTAAACTAAACTAACCCATGTCTCCGCTCCCCACCTGCCCCCCCAGCCGTAAATCAGCATAAATGCAATTTAGATATTCATGGTATTTATCCAATAACTGTCCTGTCCCAGATTAAACGTGCCCTGGGGATCACCGGGGCTCCTTATCTGTGCCAGGATGCTCCCGGGAATTCAAGTGGGAAGCGGAGGGGGGGGAAATGGGATCCTGCTCCTCATCCTCCTCCATCTCTGCTGCTCCAGGTGGGTCCTGAGAGAGGAGCTTGGAGGGGGAAATCCAGGGTGCCCAGAGCTCACTTCCACCCCGGATCAGCCCCGTCACTGTCCCCTCGAGACCCTGTCCTTCCTTCCCTTCATCCCCAACGCCCCGGGGTCCCCACTCTGTGCCTGGAGTCCCCGCCATCCCCAAGCAGCAGCATGGCCAAGGTTTGGGGGACAGGTGACCCCAGTCCGGAGGTGGGCCCCCCCCCCTCATTGTGCTATGCATGGGGGGGGGCGGGATGGAACACACCACATCTCCCCCTTCGACAGGTCCTTGTCAGCAGTAATGACCAGCTCTGAGTCCAGCTGAGCCCCAGGGCTCAGTGCTCAGCTCGTTAGGGGAGATTTAATGAGGGCAGGAGGCAGGCAGTGCCTCTGGCTGTTTGTCACTGTCTCTGGCCTCACAGCCTGCCTGGTCCCACACAGCACCGTGTCCTCTGCAGCCCCCAAGCTCAGCCCACTTCTTCCTTCTGCCCCTGGGCTCTTGCTCTCACCCCCATGCTGCTGTGTGCCAGCTTCTGGGACCAGCATCCTGCCCCATGGCTGGCCCCACATCCGGGCTGCAGGGAGAGGGAACCGCACCGGGGCTGTTTATGCCTTTCCCCCATGCAGGGATCAGCATAAGGGCTCCCCACCTCCGACCTGAGCCCCCCACTCACCCCGCCAAGCAAAGGCAGTGCTCCCCTCCTGCCCCTGCTCCAGGCTGCCCACACCTCCGTGGTGCCACAGAGGAAGAGCAGCGCTGTTTAGGGGTGCAGAGGGGTTTGGGGGCCCTGGGGCTGTGGGGTTTATCTGTGCCTGGGGGTCCCGTTTGCAGCTTGCATTGGCTTTGCACTGAGTCCTCCTGGGCTCCAGACCAAGCTGCGTGAACAGGAGCCTGCGGGCAGTGCTAACGAGTTAAAAAGCTGGCAAAGGAGGAGGCTCAGGCAAAGCTGAAAGAGCCGGGGGGGGGGCTCCTCATTCCCTGGGTGGCGACATCCCCCTGCTCTCCCCAGCACCCGTGTTTGCCCCATCAGCTTCGCTCCTTATGGTCCAGGAGCATCCCACATCGGCATTCATCGGGGCACCGATAACACCCTGGGGATAGGCTCAGCATGGGCAGATTTGGATGTCCTGGGGGGGGGGGGGCGGGGGGGGGAACGCTGTGCTGTGTCATTCCCGGCATTCCAGAGCACTCCCTGCTCCACCTGCTGCCCCCTCCCTGCTTCCTGACCTCCGGACTGCGGAGTCCGCCTTCCCAAATCGTGAAGCGTGGATGCAACCCCCCAAAGCCTGGCTGGGGAGCGGGGGCTGCGCGCAGCGCTGTCCCCACAGCCCCTGCGATGTGAACTAAATCCATCCTAATTAGCGCTGATTTGCATGGGGAAATGAAAATTAATCCAGCCTGGCTTCATTGGAATTAGCGATTCAAGTTGGGCACAGCAGAAAGCGGCGGGCGGCCGGGGAGGGCAGGGCTTAAACCCCCCCTCTTCTTCCTCTCAAGCCCTGTTTTGGGGTGAGCCAAGGCACAGCCTCATGTAGGGCTCAGCACCCAGGTTCTGCCCAAGAGCTCTTCCTGGATGTTGGTGCCCCACATTCCCAAACCCCCGCCAGTGTTCCCAGTTTTGGGATATGGAAAACTGCGCCTTTCAGTCCCATTTGCCCCATCCCGTAGGTTGTTTCTGGGTGGGAAGAGAGCGAAGGGCAGGGGTACCGCCAGCTCCAGCACCCCTCCGGATGGGAGATGCTGCGAGGCCACCGGGGAAGGGGGCAATGAGTCATGTGCACACGCATCCATGCACAGACTATCTCCACGCGTGTCGGTGCATGTGTGCTGCGTGGTCCCCATTGCACTCTGGCACTGGGGGACACCCCAGGCTGTGCCCCTTTGCAGACCTCTGGCCCCGGCTGTCTCCCAGCACCGGGGCGGCGTGGCCTGGCCTGGCCCCATGGCTCATTGTTATGGGGTCCATGAGGATGCAGCGAAGCAGAATGATCAACACGCTATGAAAAATTAACGAGGAGAAAACAGGAGCTTTGTCCGTTGGGGGTTGGCTGCAGGATGGGCTCCGGTCCCTGTCACTGCTTCCCGGCTCCCCCTCCTTGGTGTGCCTCAGCCCCACAACCCGGCCCCACATTCCATCCCCACCTCTGCATGCAGTGCCCCCCCCCCAATGGGATCTCAGCCCGGCTCTGCCAGGAGCAAGACCTCGGCTCTTGCGGCTGTATCTGCAAGTGAGCCATGAGCTCGAGGGCTGCGGGGGGGGCTCAGCCCGCCCTGGGGCTGCTCTCTGCCCCATCACCCCAATCTCTCTCTGGGGGGGTTGTGTATTGCTTTCCTATAGAGCTGTTCTTGGCCCCCCCCTTCGCAGGGCTGTAAACACTCAATTAAGCACGAGCGCATGGGCCTGCCTTCCCTGTCGCTGCTGGTAATGATGTAGGTTTTTCGGTGTCAGGCACTGCGGGGAAGCGCGATTACAGCTAATTGGAGCAGCTCTCCCCAAGCCCAGGCCCTTCTGCAGCTGCTGGAGCTGCCGCGTGACAGCGAGCCCCCCCCCCCCCCCCCCAAATCTCTGCCTGCAGGACACTGGGGTCCTTCCCATCCTTTTGGGCTATGGGGCGAGCGGCCTGGCTGGGCCCCATGAGGCTCCCTCACAATGATCCAATGGCACGGTTGGGCTCCCAGACCCACCTTAGGAGGCTGCAGCGGGATGGAGTGAACCTGCTGTGGGTTGGGGTCAGCCCGGCCCCCCGCAATAGAGAAAGCCTTTGCGGGGGGGCTTTCTAGTCTATAGGCAAGGAGGGAGCTGCCCTGCAGTGGGGGTCTGATGGGGGTACCCCAAGAGTTGGGGGTTTGGGTGGGGAGGGTGAGGACTCGCTTGTCCCAGGGGAGATGCATCAGGAGTGCGGCATCTGCCATTGATTTCTTATTATGGAGTTCAGTAAGAAAAATGAGGCTCTGGGGCTGCGGAGCAGCGGCTCTGATTTGTTGCCTTCTCGCCGTGTCCTGGCGGGGATGGGAATTGATTTTGGAGTCTCTGGCATCACTCAGCAGGTCTGGGGGTGGGACACGGGGAGCTGGAGAGGAGGCTGCTGCTGGGGGCTTTGCAAGGCCGCGGAGACGGGACCCTGCCCCGCTGGCGGTGCTGAGGATGCTCCTCACTGTGGAGGTCCCGCTCAGGGTCTGGAGCCGCGGCAGCGGGGTCCGGGGGCCTCCAGGGAGGCTGAGCTGAGGCTCCCGGTGCGGGGACTGCTCCCTGTGCGGGGCTCCCTGGGGCATCCTGAGTGGGACCAGCGGCATCCGCCGGCCCTCTCCCAGCGCCCCGCGCCGGGCGCGGTAGCGGCGGTGGCGACGCCCGGTCCCGATCCCGGTGCGGATCCCGATCCGCAGCCACGAGAGGGCGCCAGAGGGCTGTGCCCAAGAGGGACGGGGGTCCCCGGGGGGGGGGGGGGGGGCGCATTCACACCGTGGGGGGGACACGGGACGACGGAGCGAGAGCGTTGGTGCGGGAGCGCGACCAGCCGCGGGCACGCGCGTGTCGAACGCGTGTGCGTGTCCCAGCCGTGCGCACGCGTGTCTGAGCCGTGTTCACGCGTGTCCCAGCCACGCAGCTTGCGTGCATCTCCCCCCCCCCCCCCCCCCCCCCCGCCGTGGACATGCACATCTCCGGCTCGCACCCGTCTCAAGCCGCGTTCACGCGTGCCTCGGCCACGTGCGCGCATCGCAGCCGCGGAGCGTGTCTGGGCCGTGTGCGTGTCGCAGCCGTGCTCCCCGCCGGCCCCACCGGTGTCTGTGTCACAATGAAGGAAGAGGCTATTATGTTTATTAAATTGTATCGAGGCAGCGTTACAGCAATTGGCAGCTGCTGACCCCGGTTATTTATAAACCCGGCTCTGGAAATCACAGCTCTGGGCTCGGGCTTTTCTGCAGCGAATGATGGGAGGAAAAGCTCAAATCAATACCGAGGGCAGGGCCCGAGCGGGCGCTTAATTGTAGGGTCGGGGCCCGGAAACACCTTCCTGCTGCCACAGAGCTGATGTGTCCCTCTTCTGCCTCCCCAAGACCGGCAGCCAGGGACCACAGCCCACTGAGGCCGTAGGGCGATGGCTGCGGATGCAGTACCCCCTCCAGGATGCTGCCATGGGGAAAAGCAGTCCCTTCCTCACGTTGGATGTTGCCCCCCCTCCCCGAGCTGGTAGGCACAGGGGTGGGGGTCACCTCGACCACCTTTTGGCAGCGTTACAGGCGGGTGTCAGAGTCCTGGGGTGCTCGGATGGTGTCACCCCCCCCAACCCCCAATCCTGCAGCGTTTGTGGGTCCGGGATGGGCTCTCCTGGTGCTCATCGCACAGCGCCGCATGATTAATGGCAGGAATTAGGGTGATAATAGCGCTTTAAATGAAGGTGCCAGTTACAAATGAAGCGCGCACCCGTGATGGATGGTGCCAGGGCCCGCACTTGGGTGCTGGCGTGCTCGGATCCTCCTCACGGCTGGGGCAGGAGCGCTGTGATGTCACTCGAGATCCGTGATGTCATGAGATGGGCGCAACATCACACACAAAGGAGCAAGGGGCAAGCAGCGCCGTGGCTGCAGCCCCTTTGCCTGGGCAAGGCATCACAACGCATCACGGCAGCGCCTGCATGCGATGCCCTCCACGGAGCTGCTCGTGCAGGGGGCTCGTCCCGCAGCGCGGCTCCGTAGGGCGATGAACTGCATCCCGTTCATTCAGCATTTAATTATGGGCTGTTGGTTTATTGTTTGTTTGCTTTACTTGCTATGAATTTTTGATGCCGGTTTCCATCGCGCCCTGCCAAGAGCCGCTGAGATTTACAGCTCCAGCGCGAGCCCGAGCAAGGGGACCCCATTAGCACCGAGGGGTGACCTCGTGTCGCCATCAATGGGGAGGGTTTGGGGTGGCTCATCCCAAAGTGGTGGAGCTTAGGGTAGGGGGGCTGTGGGGCAGTGGGGGGGGATTGGCTGGCTTGGGGATGGGGGGGCTTAGCGGGGATAGAGAGGCTGAGAGCCAAAGGAAATGCACGCTCAGGTGCAGGCACGTTCAGCCCTAAGCTGCAGCATCTCCCATTAATGAAGCACTTCATCACCGCGGCGTCGGGGGGGGGGGGGATGAAAGGGGGGGCACCCAATTCGGGATGATGAATTCCCGCGCTCGCTCGCAGCAGCTGTGATTCTCCTTCATCTTGAGTAATATTTGGGAGCGGTTGTAACATCATGGCAATGCCAGGGCCCCCCCCCCCATTTGTCTTTCCAGCTCCCTGCAGCCCTTACGGGGGGGGGGGGGGGGCATCAGCACACGTGCGAGCGTGCACCCAGCCACGCGTGGTTGCGTGTGTGTACATGTGCAAGCGTGTGTCGGTGTACTAAGGTGTGCGTATGTCTGTCTGTGTGTCCATGAACATCCATTGGAGGGGGGGGTGTACATGTATGGGTGTCCACCCATGCACATGTGTCCATACACATCCATGCACACGTGTCCATGCACATCCATTGGGGGAGGGTTGTACATGTATAGGTGTCCATCCATGCACATGTGTCCATGCACATCCATTGGGGGAGGGTTGTACATGTATAGGTGCCCATCCATGCACTTGTGTCCATGCACATCCATGCACGTGTCCATGCACATCCATTGGGGGAGGGTTGTACATATATAGGTGTCCATCCATGCACATGTGTCCATGCACATCCACTGGGGGAGGGTTGTACATATATAGGTGCCCATCCATGCATGTGTTCATGCACATCCATTGGGGGAGGGTTGTACATGCATAGGTGTCCATCCATGCACTTATGTCTGTGCACATGTATGTGCGTGAGCTGCCTAGATGCACACATACGTGTAGCTGCATGCCTGCAGGTGTGCACACACGTGTGTGCTTGTCTCTATAGGGAGTATCTTGGCTTGTTCTTGCCCAAAAGCGCTGACCCATCATAACTACAGGGTGCCAGGCAGGGGCAGCCATGAATGAGAAGCAGCTCCAAGAGAGTCTGTTTGCTGGGGGGGGGATTGAGGGGTGCAGAGCAGCACCCCCAGCACCCAGCAGGGCTGAGCCCTGAGCAGCGGGGCCATGTGCCATCATCACCACGGAAGAGGGAAGCACGGAATGAAAGTGGCTCTTAATTACACTCATTGATGAGCGTGGAGCCAGCTGGGCTCTATGGGCAGGGAATCCCTCTGCATCTCCAAGGGAAGCCCGGGCCTATCCATGGGGAGCCGGGAGCTTGCCTTGGTCCAGGGTGCAGAGATGCAGGATGCTCCAAAGCAGACCTGGCTGTGATGGGACCTGGCTCCCCATGTCCTGCGTGTGCCGCACTCCATGGCCCTGCATGTGGGTCCCACCACGTACACACGTGTACGTATGTCATGACCCTCCACACACCCCCCTGTGCTGTCCCTGTGCCGCAGCAAAGGATGCCGAGGGCAGGATGTGCTCCGTCTTGGGGAGTGGCACTTGATCAATCCCATCTCCAAACTCTAATTCCATCAACAAAGGCCTCACCACGGCGCCGCTGGCTGCAATTCAGACCTCGCTTATTTATTTCCATACGCTCCAGAGCAATTCTTCCCCTTTGTCCTTTTATGCTTTGCCGGAAGAATTGAGGTGAGGATGAGCGATGCGGATGGGGCTGCACTGTGGAGGGTGCTGGGGGGGGGACGGACATGGAGGGTGCAGTGCTGGGCTGGAGACTCCAAGTTAAAAGCACAATAGTGAGAGCTTTCCAGGTCAGTGGTGAGAATTGCCAGGGCTCATGTGCATGTGCATGTACGTATGTATGTGCATGTGCATGTACGTGTGCATGTACATATGTATGTGCATGTGCATGTACGTATGTATGTGTGTGTGCATGTACGTATGTATGTGCTTGTGCATATATGTATGTATGTGCGTGTGCATGTGTGTATATGTGTGTGTGCATATATGTATGTATGTGTGTGTATGTACGTGTGTATGTGCGTGTGCATGTGTGTATGTGCATGTGCATGTATGTATGTATGTGCGTGTGCATGGATGTATATGTGTGTGCATATACGTATGTATGTGTGCGTGCATGTACGTGTGTATGTGTGTGTGCATGTATGTATGTGTGCATGCATGTATGTATGTGCATGTATGTATGTATGTGTGTGTGCATGTATGTATGTACGTGTGCATGTACGTATGTATGTGCATGTATGTATGTGTGTATGTGCATGTGCATAGAATCATAGAATCATAGAATAGTTAGGGTTGGAAAGGACCTCAAGATCATCGAGTTCGAACCCCCCCGCCAGGGGCAGGGACACCTCCCACTAATGTACGTGTGCATGTGCATGTATGTATGCATGTGCAAGAGCCTGCTGCCGTGTTGCCATGTGTATTGCCTGCCAATGCATGTGTGCATGTATGCATCCACATGAACAAAGCCTGCTCTGCTGAGGGACTGAGCCCTCAGCAGAAGGGATGTGCAAGGGCCTGGCCTGTGCCCATTGTGTGTGTGACACCATCGTGGAATCATGGAATGGGTTGGGTTGGAAAGGAAAAGGACCTTAAGCTCATCCAGTTCCAATCCCCTGCTGTGGGCATGGAACGCCACTTCCCCATTCTCTGCGCAGGGCTGGGGCCAGGCCTTGCTCATGCAGATGCACACGGTGATGGGCAGGGAGGACAAGTCCCTGCTCCGTGGAGCTCCCCTGCCTTTTGTTGAGCCAGTGGGTACGAAGAGCTGGTTTCCATATGCACGGCAGCATCTGGGACCGCCAGGGAGATTTGCATTGCTAAATGTAAATGGGGTGTTGTGTCATCTATCATAAATGGGAGGTTGGAGGGGGGCAGCAAACATCAGCGAGGTTGTCATAACAAATCACACAACTCATCCTTCACCTTGGCAGGGAGGTGCGGAGCAACCTGGGAAGGATTTGCACGTGGAGGGAAGGGGCCAGCCCCTTGTACACCGAGAGGGAAACTGAGGCACGGATGCGGTTTGGGTTCCAGCGGCGTGCGGGGACCTCAAGCATCCCGCTCCAAACCTCGTCATGAACGCTGTGTTTGGTTGCGGCTGGAAGGGGCAGGGAGGAGCTCAGAACCTGCTCCTCAGCCTCCCTCTCCCCTTCCAGCTCTCAGTGCTGTCCCCGGGCTGGGATCCCCCTCCCGTCCCGCCCCGTCCCTCCCCGTCCTACTGCGGACGCCTCCCTCGCGTCTCCTTCCATCCTCGGACCGCACTCCAGGACCCGCCGTCGCGGCCGGACCTGCCCCACACCCTCGCCATGAAGGGCCCCCTGCTCGGAGCCATGTTCTCCCGGCACGTCAAGAGACACCCCGGAGTGAGTCACCCCCCTCCCTCCGCCCCAGGGACCCCCCGTGCCTCCCCATCCCTCTGCCCCTCTCCTCCTCGCAGGGACCCCCGCAGCCTCCATCCCTCCGGGCTCATCATCGCCCTTCTCTCATCACATCCTTCTCCCTCCTCCAATTCCTGCCCTTTGCACTCTTTGCCAGCCCCCCCTTTTCCTCCCTCTTGCCAAACCCCATCCCAGCCTCCCCGTGCCTTGCCCAGGCTGTCCCCTTGTGCCACCTTCCCCTTGGCACTGTCCCCCTGGCTCTCACAGCATCCCCCAGGTAAGCCCGGTGGTCCCAGCGGTCCCCGGCCCCCCTTTACCAAAGAGAGGTGCGGCCACTCTGCCCCACTCCCTCCATCCAGCACTGCAAGGGGCCAGGGCTGGGCTTTGGGCACATCGGCTCTTACCACGGGTTTACTTACCCCAACCAGCACTCTTGAGCGAGGGATGATGCTCCGCGCCCACCCCCTGTGGTGGGTGTTCCGGGGGGCATCTTGGAGTGGGGGGAATCAATCCCCCTCCCCGCTCACCTCAGCAGCCCCAGTTTGAAGCACCAACTCCCATCCTTTCAGCTCAGAGCTCGCCCTATCCCCTGCTGAGGGTTTCATGCACAAAGATGTTTAAATGCTCATAAACTACAGCCCCTCCGGGACAGCAGCATCCTGGGGACCTGTCAGGGGCTGGTGGCCTGGGGAGGGTTAAAGAGCAAGCCGTGGCTGGAAGTCACGTAAGCTGTTGGCAGTTGGGGCGGTAAAGCAGCAGGATGGAAAGGATGAGCCATGGCTGAGCGTCTGGGCGCTGCTGGCACTTGGGAAGGAGCCTGGGCTGGAGCAGGAGCACCCTGGCGCTGGGCTCTTCCAGGGAAAAGCGGGTGCCCCTGGGTGCTTTTGATGGCTTTGGTGGGAGCGGATGGAGGGACAGCAGAGGACAGGGCTGCTGTGTGTTTCTGTGTGCAAAATGGGGTCATTTGGGGGCTTTTCTGCTCACTCCTGCCAAGGTTTCCCCATCTGTCAGGCAGAGGATGGTGTATGTGCTCGGGGGGGGGAGGGAACGACAGAGAGGCCCCAAACCAATGCATGTAAAGGGGAGGGTGATCTTGGGTGCCTGTATGTGAGGAGCCTGGCATGTGCCCTGTGCCCTTAAGCAGGATTATTGCTGGCAGAGGTTGCTGGGGCAGTTTTGGACATGTCACCCATTAGAGGCGATGCGCAGCAGCTCGCACCGGGCAGGTACATCAGCGCTTTCACCTGGCGATAGATTCTCCCACCACAGCACACCCGGCTGCCTGCCTGCCTGCCTGCCTGGCTGGCAGTGATTAATGTCCCCAACATGCCCTGGAGCACCGGGATGGTGAAGCACAGGAGCAAAACCCCGTCTGGCATGGCTGGGGGCTGCAGGGCTCAGTGGGTGCTTTTCAGGTACCAGCAGAGCCTGGTGCTGCATCCCACCATCCACTCCCCACTGCACTGCCATAGGAAGGGATGCTCTCCCGTATCCCATCCAGGCACAGGGCCCCCACCTCACCCAGCACCTTCATGCGTTTCTTCCCTCCTTCCTGCTATTTTTGGAGCTGGAGCGGTCAGAATGGGGCCAGATCCCCACTCTGGAAGTGCTGCGTGGTGGCTGGGATGCACTCAAGCCTGGCTGGGAGATGGGGGTGCTGGGGAGCAGGTCCCACAAATGGGCTTAAAGGGCAACCACTGCAGGCACACAAGCAGCATTTGGACTCTCTGGATGCTTCAGATCAAGCTCTCAATACATCTTGTTTACCTTCAGGTGCGCCTTTGGGTGGGGGGGGATCAGGCCCCACCGCCTGCACCTGCAGCCCCAGAGCCCCTTTGCCTGTGCAATGCGCGGCTCCCCCGGCCCCCCTACCCTTAATTCTTCCCCGGCATTAATTACCCAGAAGGTGTCAGCAGCAGATGGTGAGACGAACCCATCGCCCCGACTCTCCTGCACCAGACACAGCAATTCCCGGCGCTGTGGAGTTGCTCTTGATTAGCCGGCGCGGTTGGGTAGCGGCTACTGCCAGCTCCTCTTGGCACCCAGCCGCAGGCAGAACGGGAGATCATTATCTGCTGATGCCTCCAACCTCCCGAACCGGCGCTGGCATCTGCCGGGTGCTCCAGCAGCCGCTGCGAGTATGGCTTGGCTTGGGCATGGGCACTGCTGGCGGCACTGGGAGAGGATGGGGGGGCTCAGCCAGGGCAGGGAGACGCATCTGATTGCCCAGGGGTCTTCCCCATAAGAAGCTGCTTGGCAGAGAACAAGGGGGTGGGGGGTTGGACAGACCCTATTCGTCTTAGGATAGGGCTTGGAGCAACCCGGTCCAGTGGAAGGTGTCCCTGCCCATGGCAGGGGATGAGCTTTACGGTCCCTTCCAAACCAAACCAGTTTGGGATTCTGTGTCTCATCCAAATGGGAACCTGAGTCGCGGTGCAGTGGGTGGCTGGGGGGGGGGGGGATGTGGGGACACTTGCTCAGAGCTCAAGCAAACACAACGCAGGGGTTCGGATACCGGCGCACAGCACACGCCAGCCCCGATCCCCGCTCCGTGCTAATGGGCACGGCGAGGAGCCGGCTGCGTTTCGCCTTCCCAGGGGCACGGCTTGGCGGGAGGTTCATTACGCTCAACCCGTCTTCCCTAGCACGGGGGCCGCTGCAATTTGGGGGAGGTCAAAGCAGCCTCGGCTCGGCTCCGATTGAGGCCACGTCCCCCCGGGCACTGGGGATTGGCAGCGCCAGCGGAGCGGGGGGGAAGCAGAGACGAGGAGATGGAGCTGGTTGCCCTGCAAAGGCGTGATGCAAAACCCTGCGTGCACGGAGCAGGGTGAAGGGACCCCCTGGCTCACCCTCTATGGGGCTGGGGCAGCTCCGGGGGGGTCACTAAGTGATGCTTGGTATCAGCGAGCCCAGTCCACACCTTCTGCAGGCACAGGGGAAGATGGATTGAACCCTCCTCATCCAGAGCTGGTGGGAAGGGATACAGGGCTTGGGGGGGGCAGGACCAAGTCCCTTTGGGAGGAACCCTGAGCCTCAGCCCCTGACCAGGGCATCATCACCCCATGGCTGCACCAGCCAGCACCAGCACCGGGCAGCAGCAGCAGGCAGAGGGGAAGCAATTTCTCATTCCAAATCCAATTCCTCTCCAACACGAGCCGATTTTTCTCTCCCTCTTTTAATTCAGTCACTCAAGCTGACAGCTACACTGTGTACCGCAGCCCAGCTACAGGATTGCTCTGCCATATTTCCCCTGTAAATCTCCCGGTGTGTCAGCTCTCCCTTTCACTCTCCGGTCCGCCTGATAAATATTCATTTCATTGGGGTATTTTTCATCTTCCTCTCTCTGCAGCTCATTCCCCTCATTGGCTTCATCAGTGTCGGCATGGGCAGTGCCGTCCTGTACCTGCTGAGGCTGGCCCTGTACAGCCCGGATGTCAGGTACGGGGCGGGGTGGCCCTGGGGTGCACAAGGCTCCTGGATGGGCTCTGACACCCTCCATGGCAAGCAAAGCTGCGTGCCTGGAGGGAAGCACTTGGGAAGTGGGGGACCAGGACCTCTCCATCCTTCTGCTCTGGCCGGGAGAGACATGCAGAGGGGTTATGGGGCAGGATGACGAGGCAGATAAAAGCAATATGTGACTGATGGGGGGGGCGGGGGGGGAACCGTGTGGGGAGGGATGGATTGACAGAGGAATGGGAAACCAGCGGGATGGATGGTTGGAGAAGGAACCGCGGGAGAAAGGGAGGGATGGACAGAGATGAAAAGCGTGCAAGGATGAATGGGAAAGGAGAGGGAGGCAAGGTGTGAGGATGGATTGCTGAGGAGCGGCAGCGGATGGGTTGGCACAGGACAGACAGCACGCTGCAGCACACCAGGCTGCTTTTCTCCCCCCGTAGCTCAGTGGCCCGCGGTCCCTGCAGCTCCACGCTGGCTTAATGCCTCTCTAATATCTGTTTGCTCCCGGTAAAACGCTCATTGATTCCCTTTGACGCCAGCTGCCCAGGGTACTTAGCACGGCAATTAGCAGATCCAGGCACCTCGTCTTTGATGGGGGAAGCCATGTGTGGGTGAGGGGGGATAAACCAACAGCAGCATCCCTCTCCCCAGCACATTAATGCTATTACACAGCTCTGGGGGGCTGCATTCAGACAACGCACACCCCCCCCCCCCCGCATCCCTCAGCGTGCACGCACGCACACACGTGCACGCACACACATCTTCCCAGATGGAAAATTCTGCTCTTGGCCAACACCAGCGGATTACAGGAGATGGGGGGGGGAGGGGGGGGGCTCTCCAGGGACCCATCCCACAGCGCTGCTGGCCTCCCACAACGGGACGCGTCCTCCTTGGGATGGCTTCATCTGAGCAACACCAGCGCTCGCCTTGCACGCTCACGGGTAGCGGGGCAGAGGGATGGGGCACGGGGGGGGGGGGGGGGCAGGCAGATGTGCACCCCTGCACGTAGCACCGGTGCCGTGGTGCTTGCCAGGCTGCGGTTTGGTGAGTCAGGAAATGGCCATGGCACAAGCCTGGGCAGGGATGTGCCTGCCTGGTCCGTGTGTTCCCCCCCCGCCAAACCAGCTCCTCACCTCAATCACAGCAGCATCAGAGCATTAATGGGGTAAAATGGGGGTGATGGGGGGGTGCGGTCTGCCTCCCTCTCCCTCCCCCTTATAGGTGCTCATAACCTTGCAGCTGGGATCGGAAGAACAATCCTGAACCCTGGAATAAGCTGAGCCCCACGGACCAGTATAAAGTGAGCACTGGGTGAACTGGGGGCCTCCGGGGTGGGTGGGAAATGGCTGCGGTTAAGGCGAGACAACCTCAGGGGAAAAGGGGGCGCGGCAACATCAGCTTTGGGACAGAAGGAACATTCCTGCCCCCTCACATCCCTCCTTTCTCCAGTTTCTGGCAGTTTCCACTGACTACAAGAGCCTCAAGAAGGAGCGGCCCAGTTTCTGAGCTGCGGCTGGGATGTGCTGGGGCAGCCCTCCTGCCTCTTGCCTGCCCCACAGCTCCACGACACTCGCTGCCTCCCCAGCACGCCCAATCCGTGGGGCTGGGCCCTCAACCTGCAATAAACCACATCACTGCAGGAGCGATGCGCTCACCAGTGCCTGGCACGCTGCTGTCACCATCCTGTCTTGCCTCCATTAAACTCACAGCACAGTAATAAACTATTTGGGACAGGGAGTGGGGCAGGAAAAACAGATCCTGTACGGCTTCCCAGACCCATGAACGCAGGAGCCATCCATCTCGCCCCTCTGAAGGCTGGGATGGGGGCTCACATCCCACTGGAAGCAGCGGTTCATGGCCCCTGGGTGCTGTGTTTCCTCTCTCCCACGCTCCAGGGCCCATCCCGGTCCCAACCCAGCCCCTCCAGAGAGGGAAAAGGGCTGGATGGGATGGAGGGAGTCACACTCGCTCGCACGCATGTGTGTGTCCTGCACGTGTGCACAGCCCCGGTTCTGTGCCACGGGGCCAGGGCGCCTGCCTGGCGCTGTTTGGTTTGGCCATGGTAGTGCTGAATGCTGGCCAGCAAATACAAAGCAGGTGACAAGGGGACGTGCCAGGGCCTGGGCCATGGCCCCCCCCAGCGCGGATGTCACGCTCCAGGGCTCAGTGTAAATCCCCAGCTCCTTCCTGCCCTCAGCAATGCACCATGGTGGGGACACTGAGGCACAAGTGCAAGCAGGGGGTGTGTGCTCCACCTCCATCCATAGCACGGTGCCCCAGGGACACTGTTCCCCCCGACACCCCATCACTGCCCTCTCCCTCCCCAGCTCAGCACCCACGACACCTCCGCAGCAATCAGCTCTGCCCCGCTTTTATTAGCAACCCCCTTCCCCTAGAAAAGGGCAAGATTTGCTTGGACAGAGAGGTTGGAGCAAGGGCTTGGTCTCTCCCGTCAGGATCTAGGGGGATGTCTCTGTACCCTAACACTGAGATCAGGATGGGGAAGGGGGACGCTGCTCCTCACCCCAGGGATGCAGCGCCCCAGGGTGCTACTGGGGGAGAAAGAGGAGTGGGGAATGCAAAGGGTGGTTTTAAGCCCCAGCTCAGCGGTCACGGAAGCCGGGCATGGGGAAGGCACGAGCAAAGGTCTCCACGCGCTGGCGCAGGGCAGCCAAGCGCTGCTGCGTCTCCGCGTCCTGCAGCAAGAACATCTTGAACTCCTGGAGCTTGCCTGGGGATGCAGGAGGACGGGGGGGGGGGCATTGCAGCAAGAGGGGAGGCTGGCACCAGCGCGGGCACAGGCCCCTGCACCCAAACTGGCACCCAGAAGGGGGGAGATGGGGGTCCCTGCTGCTCACTCACTGGTTTTGCTCTTGACGTCCAGCGCCAGCGCGATGCCCTCGTCGATGAAAGCCACGACCTTCTGGAAATCCTCCTCGTGGAAGTGGCGGGATGTCAGTGCAGGGGCACCTGGGGGACAGAGACCGTCAGGGGCACCGTCTGCATTGGCCAATCCCAACAAGGGGCTCCCTCAATCCCGGCCCCTCTCTGAGCCGGAAACTGGCTCCAAATTCCCATGTGGGTGAACCAAAGTGGGGATCCCCCCCCGGGAAGGAGCTGGATGGACGGAAGCAGGGCCCATCCCTCACCCAGGCGCAGCCCTCCTGGTGTGAGCGCGCTCTTGTCCCCCGGGCACGTGTTCTTGTTGGCAGTGATGGAGACGAGCTCCAGCACGCGCTCGGCCCGCGCGCCGTCGATGCCCTTGGGCCGCAGGTCCACCAGCACCAAGTGGTTGTCGGTGCCGCCTGGGGAGCAAGGGAAAGGGGTGAGGAGTGGCCGACAGCACAGCAGCCACCCCTCTGCTCACTGCCGCATCCCAACCTCATCCCTGCTCCTAGGACACCCCCTATTTGCTCCCCACAACCCACCCATGCTCCCCACGAGCACTGAGGCCAAGCGATGCTGCAGCCTCATCCCTCCTTCTCCCTAAAGGTGCAGGGAAGGAGGCGGTACCTGACACCAGGGTGTACCCGCGCTGCAGCAGGGCCTGTGCCATGGCTTTGGCGTTCTTCAGCACTTGCTGGCAGTACTGGCGGAAGGCCGGCGAGCTGGCCTGGGAGGGGGAACCGCTTCAGTGCGGGGCCGGGTCATCCCCAGCCCCACCACCCCAGCACGGACCTGTTTGAGGGCCACGGCCACAGCAGCGATGGCGTGGTTGTGGGGACCCCCTTGTAAGGAGGGGAAGACAGCAAAGTTGATCCTGTCCTCCAGGTCGTAGAGCATCTCCTTGCCCGTCTTCTTATCCACCGAGCGCACGCCCTTGCGGTAGAAGATGAGTCCTGACCTGGTGGTGAGCGAGAGCTGATACCGCTCCTCGTGCCTGCACCCCATGGAGACACCAACACCACTACCACCCTCCCGCAGGTCCCTCCTGTTCTCTTCAGAGCATGAACTGCAGCCTCTGCATCACGCCACAGGCAGCACCCCCCTGGAGGACGCAGGATATGGCCTCACCTGGCGCCACGCAGGGTCTTGTGTGTGGTGCTGGTGACCACATCCGCGTGCTCGAAGGGCGAAGGGATGGCCTTGGCTGCCACCAGCCCGCTGATGTGAGCCATGTCCGCCAGCAGGTACGCCTTCACCTCCTCGCACACCTGCAGACACAGGCCCATGGAGCCATGGGTTGCCCCTGTCCCCGTCCCCCATTGACTGCAGCATCACCCAGGGCGGATGCGATGCCGCCGTGTACCTTCTTCATGCGAGCGTAATCGATGAGGCGGGCGTAAGCGCTGGTGCCGGCGATGATGAGGCGAGGACGGAAGAGCCGAGCTGTCACCTCCAGCTGATCGTAGTCAATGAGCCCCGTGGCTGGCTGTAAGGGACACACAGACACTGACCGCTTGCCAAGGCCCCTGCGCCTTCCTGCCCCCAGCTGAACCCCAGGCAGCTCCCAAGCACCAGGATGTGGTTGGCATAGAGGGAGGGAAGGGCAGGGGATGGCAGAGCAGCTCGGGCACCTCAGAGGCATCACCAGGATCAACGGCTTGGCCAGCAGATCCCCTCCTTCACCCCAGTGCCTTCCCCCCTCAGCTCACATTCAGTTTGTAGGGCATTGACTCGAAGAAGATGGATGTTGCTGAGATTCTCTTGATGTCCGACATGTACCCGTGCGTGAGGCTGCAGGGGAAGGCAGAGGTGCAGGATCAGGCAGGGCCCCCCCCCCCCCCTGCGGGCAGTAGGCTCCTGGCTGCCCATCCCACTACGTACTGGCCTCCATCAGGCAGGTCCAGCCCCATGAGGCGGTCGTGCGGCTGCAGCAGGGCTGTGTAGGCTGCGAAGTTGGCCGGAGAGCCCGAGTAGGGCTGAACGTTGACGCCCCAGCGGGCAGGATCCAGGTCGAACGCCTCCAGCGCACGCTGCTCACACAGCAGCTCGATCTGGTCCACAACCTCGGCTCCCCCATAGTACCTGGGGAATGGAGTCGTGGCAGTGAGTGGTGGTGATGGGGTCCGTCCCTTGGAAGCACCCTCTATGGCCTCAGGGCTCCCCTTAACCTTTCCTGCAGCTGCAGCCTGGCTGCAGGAGGACCCCTGAACCCCCAGAACCTGCTCCCCCTCTTTACCTCTTGCCAGGGTACCCCTCTGAGTACTTGTTGTTGAGGCAGGAGCCCAGGGCTTCCAGTGCCGCCCGGCTGCAGAAGTTCTGGGGGGGGAGAAAGGGGGCAGAGATGGAGCAGTGAAGCTCCCACCTGAGCAGGGCCCCCCCCCAGGGCTGTGAGCACCCCCTGCCCCAAGCAGCCCATACCCCACCTCAGAGGCGATGAGCTCCAGCCCCCGGCACTGCCGATCCTTCTCCTTCTGCACCAGGGCCCACATCTCGGGGTCGCTCTCAGCCAGGCTCTCCTGCCCCGTCCAGGCGGGCACGTGCCCCGTGGCAGCGGCGGCAGCGGTGCCGTGCTGTGCCCGCTGCCTGCAGGTACCCACCCGGCCACCACATCGCTGCAGGACCTGCACAGGAGAGGCGAAGCTGACACCTTGTGACCCCACACAGGCCCCTCTGTACCCCCGGACCAGCGGGTGACAGTGCCTGAAGCAAGACCCCAGTGTTCTGCCTCCAGTCAGGGTGGGCACATGGGGATCACCCCCCACAAGGGGCAGGAGCATCTTGGAAGGTGCCGAAGCAGCCAGAACGTCCATGGGTGCGGAGCACGTGCGCAGCACTGCACACGCGTGTGCATGTCTGTGTGTGCATGTGCATGGCTGTGTGTGCGTGTGCACGCACGGGTGAGATGGCCAGACCCGGGGTCACACCATGGGGTACCCCTTGGTGTGCATTGGGGTCCCCCCGCTCAGCCCAGGGTTCCGAAGAGGACCTCTTACTGATGCAGGGTCCTGGGTGATGTAACTGCTGCTGCCCCATTGCATCACCCGAAGTCACCGAGCAGGGGCCAGGGCCGGTGCCTGCCCCGGACCCGGGGACTTTGGGCCGGACACAAAGTCCGCGGGGGCCGAGCTGGGCCGGGGTGGGGGGCACTGCCCAGCCCGGGGGGGGTGGGGGGGGGCAGGACCGGGCACTGCTGCCCCGACACCCACCGGACAGGCGCTGCACCCCATCAGCTACAACGGGGCAATGGGGTGGGAGAAACGAGTGTGCAGGGAGCGAACCCCTCCTGGACCTCCCCGTGGGTACCCGAATCCCCTCCCCCGTGCACCGGGACCGCTTGCGAGCCCCGGAACACCCCGGGTACCGCGGCTTCCTGCGGGCACCGGCTTTGCGTGCGCATCCGGACTCCATCAGGCATCGGTAACCTGCGGGCACCGGGGTACCCCGGCCACCGGTACCCCCCCCCGGCACTGTGCACCCCCTCACCCCCCCCCGAGGAGCACCGGCACCCCCCGGGCCCAGACTCACCCTGCCCAGGCGGAGCGGCCACATGGCGGCCGCTGTCCGGGCGGACCCCGCTCCCCGCCGCGCTCCCGGTCGCTGCCCGGGGCTGCCCCACCGGGCTCCGCGAGCGCTGCCGGGGCGGAGCCAAAAGGGCTGCCGGGGCCGCGGGGCCCGACGGGAAACGGGAGCTTCTCCCCAGCCGGGGGTACTCCCGTCCCTGACCCCCGCATCCCATCCCTGACCCCCGCATCCTATCCCTGGTCCCCGCATCCCATCCGTGATCTCAGCATCATCTCTCTGATCTCCGCATCCCATCCGTGACCTCCTCATCCCATCCCTGACTCCCGCATCACATCCCTGACCCTCTGCACCCCATTCCTGATCTCCACACCCCATTCCCTGACCCTGCACCCCGTCTTTGACCTTCTGCATCTTCATTCCTCCTCCCCGCGCCCCATCCCTGACCACACACATCATCCTTGACACACGCGCCCCCCATCCCTGCTTCCTCTTCCCGCATCCCCGGGGTATGCGCTCAGCACACTCCAACGCTTTTCCTTTTTTATTTTTTTTCCAATGTTTTTCTTTATTTTCTGCTTTTTTTCCATTTTAATTTTCCTAAAAAAATCCATGAGGAAGTCCCTGCCCAGAGCCGGGGGGGGGGGGGGGCAGCCCCCAGCAAGGGCCTTGGCCCCCCAGGCCCCAGCCATGGTACTTCTTCACTAGTGGTGGGGAACAGGCAGCAGCCGGGGGGTTGGGGGTGGGAAATTTAGGGGGACTCCATCTGGGGCTTGGTTTGGTGCCCCCAACCCTGCCGTAGCCTCGGGGGGGGGACACGCAGCCCTTGAACACACATAGACTGGCATGCACACACGTGTCCACATGCCCATGCATGTATTTCTCCAATGGCTGCATAGGGGGTGAAGCCCCCCCCACATCATAGGGGGTGACTGCCCAGCACCATCACCGTGACCCCAAATCCCCCCCTGCTACAACTGTGCCTGCCCCGGGGGTGACACGCCCCCAGCTGATGCCATTGCACAGGGCTGTACCCCCCAACCTGCCCTCACGCTCCTGGGGACCCCAGCCCAGTGTATGGGAGCGTGGCACACAGTGGGCATTAGGGCCAGCACCCCTGCACCGGTCATGCCCTGTGCCCTGGGGAGCTGCTGCAGTGAGGAAGGGGAGGTCGATGCGGCAGCAATGGGGGGGACTGTGCAGCCAGGACGAGGTCCAGGAGCCCCTGGCCCCCATCTGCCTCCATCTCTGGTGCCCACTGCCCCTTCCCGCAGCCATCAGCCAAAGTAGGGGTTGTCGTGCTGGAAGTTGTAGTCAGGGCAGACCTTCTGGACCAGCTTGTAGTCGATGCTCAGGAAGGAGATGAAGATGCAGATGACTTTGAAGGGCTTAGCACAGAGCCACGCGGCGTGGCTCTGCGTGTGCTCGGTGAAGCACACCTTAGATGGGTCGTACAGGCAGGGCTTGTTCTTCCGCGCCCGGTTCGTCTTCTCATACTCCACGTGGCAATTGAGGGCTTTGGCCGGGCGCCCCTCGGGCAGGGTGCTCTGCTGGGGGGGCGGGAGGGAAAGCGGCGGTGGGGCCGGCACCAGCACCTCAAAACCCACCGCCTTGGAAGGGGGCACGATGCTGACGGAGACGTTGCCCAGGCTGGAGGAGTTGTGGCGGAAATAGACGCTGAAGGTGCCGTTGATGTGGTCGACGATCTTCCCCGTCACCAACAGGCTGAACTTGAGCGTCTTGATGTTGAAGTAGAAGTCGCCCCATCCGAAGATCTTCTTGGTGCGGCCGGACTTGAGCGAGGGCTTGCGCCGGGCGCGGGGGCTCAGCAGCTCCCCCGTTGTCTGGTTCTTCTGCCAGTCCCAGGGGCTCCCTGCGCCCCGGGGGGGCTCAGCTGGAATCAGCCGCCCAGGGTCGAGCGCTGGAGGCTTCAGGGTGCCATAGGGAACACCCTTGAGGAGGCCGGAGGTGCCCAGCTCCAGGTACCCCAGGGTCTTGGCAATGTGGCCCCCCGCACACACCGCCTGGGGAGAGAGCAGAGACTGTGGGAGCTGTGCCTGCTGCATCCCCCTGCCCGCATACCCCCCCGTGCACCCCTTCTGTGGCCATGCACCCCCAGCACCATGCTCCTCTCTAGCACCACATCCTCCCTTGGTGCTGTGGCACTGGTGCGAGCATGGCTGCGTCCTGCCCATGCCATCCCCCATCCCCATGCCAGGAACTGGGGCTGCTTCTCCAGCACCAGCCACATCCCTTTGCCAGAGGAAGCAGGATGCCAGCCAATCCCTGACTGCCTGCCCCACAACTGAAGCCTGTTAAGACGCAGGGCAGCAGCACGCCTGGAGATGGGGAGACACCAGAGCCCCGCGCTGCCTGCCCATAAAGCCTAATTGCATTAGGCAGCACCTCTGATGTGCAGCTGAAACGCCAGACCCCTGCCAGGCTGCACGGCAGCCACTCCGCCCTCCAGCATAATTGTACCGGGCAGACACGGCTGGAGAATGGGGTGCATTGTGTGCATTGTGTGCATTGTGTGCCGGGGAGGAGGGCAAGCAAGGAATGAGCGGGGACCCCTCATTCGGTATGCAGCAGAATTGGCAGCAAAAGCACAAATGATGGGCAGCACAGAGAAAACCACCCGGCTGCTGCAAGGTGCCTGTACCAGCACAGCCCCTCACCCAGCAGAGCCAGGAGTCTGGGCCAAGGGGTCCCCCAGGGTGGAAAGAGGCAGCCCCATTCCTGGCAGGGTAAATCAAGGCAGGGAGCTGCGATGGAGACCTGGTCCCTCCAACCTGGGTGAGCTGTGAGCCCCCTTAGGGAGGTGCTGGTGGGCGCTGGCACCCCAGGGCAGCTCCATTCGAGAAAAGAACCCCAGCATCATTGGGGACGGGACAGCAGCATCCCCTTCCTGAGGGTCCCCATGGCTGCAGCTCTGCACGTCTGGCTACCGGGACTGACACGAGGTGAGCAGAGCCAGCGGCCCCTCTCCCACCCTGAGACCCCATCTCTGACGTGTCCCACGTCCCCACCTTGGGAAGCTGCCCCCCCGCTTCCCCATCCCTCAGCTCGGCTGCTGCTGGCTCTGCGCCGCGGTGCCCGGCGTGCCCCTGCCTGCCCTGCCAGCTGCTCTGGGGCGCGGGATGCTGCTCCGTCAGCCCCGGCCTCGTCAATCACTGTCACCAGCGAGCTGGCCGGTGCTCCGCTGCTCTGGCAGTTCCTGCTCCGGACGACCTGCATCCCAAGGGGGGTGTGGGGAGGAGGGGAGCGAGCAGAGGAAGCCGGGGCGGGGGGGAACTGAGGCACTCCTCAGCGCTGAACTCGAGCCCGGAGGCTGCAGGCGGGGCTGGAGGCACTGTGGACCCATCCTGGCAGCAGCCGCCCTGCAACACCCTCGGAATGGCTCCACGCCGCTTCCCATGAGCCCCATCAGAGAGGGGGGAGCCCCCCAGGACCCCTCCTCAAACCGAGCAGGGGCTGCTCTCTCCCGGGTGCGCAGTAGGGATGGAGCAGCACCGGGCAGGGCTGCACCGGCTCCGCGCTCTCCCCGTTCCTCTCCAGTCGCTAAGCTGGACCCTCAGGCCAGGCTGCGCGCTGCTGTCTCCAGGATCTATCGCCTTATCCCCATAAACGCTGCCTGTGCTGGGCTGAGCCCGTAAATCTGCTCCAGCCTCTGCTCGCCCTCGTCCGCGCCACCGGGGCTCGGGCCGGAGCGGTCTGCGGGCAGGGGAGGAGGGTCCGGGGTCTCAGCCGGCCCCGGGATGGGGTTATGGGGGTGCTGTGCAGTGCGAAGCTCTGGCTGAGCATTCCCGCAGCCCCCTCTCTGGCCTGACGTCCCTCGGCTCCCTCCCCAATCTCGCTTTGAGCGCGGCTGCTGCCTTTGCCCTTATCTATATTTCAACGTAGCTTCAAAGCCGGGTGCCCTCACCAGCCAGCGAGAGAGGGAGCGAGCGTGGCAGGACCGGGAGATGCAGAGATAACCAGGGGAGGGGAAGAAGGGGCTGCCCCCAGCATCCCTCCTCCAGCCGGGAGAGCAGCGTTTTGTGAGGGGACGGCGGCCCCGGGGAGACCGCGCTCTCCTTCCACCCCTCTCCCAGGTATTCGTCAGCCCAGGAGCCCCCCACATCCCTCATGGGGCTCCCCATCTCAGCCAGGGCTGGCAGCCAGGACAAGCAGTTCCCCCAGCAATGCTGCCTGAGCCACCGTGGCCCCCTGCCTTAGTTTCCCTTTCTCTTTCATCCACGATCCCCCGCTAGCGATGTGGACAGGGATGCAATAGGAAAGGGGCTTTGATGAGGAGCTGATGGAGACAGAGATGCAGCAGGGATGGGGAAGGGACAGGGGCAGGCTGTGGGAAGGGGGGGGTATGTACTATAGGGACGTGCTGACAGCAGCTTCCTCCATCACTTGAGGGCCATGGGCTCGGGCAGGAGGTTGGGACCGGATGGGCTGTGGGGCACAAACTGGGCATGGACAAGGAAGAGCTGCCCCCAGCCCCTTTGGGTGAGAGGCCAGGCTGGCAGCTCCCCCCCCCCACCGGGAGCTGCTGGGGAGCAAGGGATGAAAGGGAATTGCAGAGCAGAGCAGCAGCTACCAATGCAGCCCTGGCTATCGATCATGGCAGGATTGCAATGGACAGCATGGGGAGCGTGCGGGAGACCCTCAGCACCCGCACCCCAGGAGGACGGGGTGCCCCGAGCCTTGTGGGCAAAGGGCAACATAGAGCAGGGTCACGTCAAGCCTCTTCCATGACAGCGCTGAGGGGAGCCAAGGTCACCCCCTGCACCCTGCCAGCGCTGTTGGCATTCAGGGCAGGTCCCACTCACACCTTGCGTTAAATATTAATGCTCCTGCTTGCAAGCGGTCGGGGTGCAGCGCGCGCACGTGCGCATGGGCCTCTTGGAGTGTCCATGGGCATCCCGGTGCTCCTGGCTCTGCATGGGTGCGCACAGAGACCCCCTCCCTTCCTGGCTGCACCAGGATCTATCCTGGGTCACGCTGGGCTCTGCCACACGCACCCTTCCTGTGTGTTTGTTATACATGCACAGGCTGCTGCATCCATGCATCACCCCATGACAGCGATCGTTTTGGGGGTCTCAAGCCCCTTGTGCGCTTCCCTGTGCACACATGGGGCTGCACAAGGCTGCCGTGTGTCACTCCACGTGTGCACAAGCAAGGATGCAGGAAGGGCTGGGGGCGGCTGCAGAGGGACTCAGTGCCGGCATCAATTTGGCTTGTCAGGACCGGTGGTGATGGCAACTCACATCCCATTTGCTGGTGGGGCCAAGCGCCGTCAGCAGCTCCCCCGAGACCCACGGTCACCTTGGTGGAGGGAGGGGAGCACATCAGCACCGGTGAGGGGCTCCCAGCACCCCCACAACAGGCCCACAACCTCAAGGCAAAAGAGCCCCTTCCTGTGCCAGGAGCAGAGCACCCACGATGACACTGAAGACCCCATCCCCTGCACCCTGTGTCCCCCCACCTCAACGGGGGTCATTGTCAGAGCTGCTGCTGGGGGTCTCCCCATAGGTCAAGCTGGTCTCTCCCTTGTCCCCCCGCTGCCTTCGTTAGTGTGAGGAGATTAATTGGGGATGCTGAGTGACAACCCCATGGGCCCGCTCCCCCCCCAGTGCGGTGCAGCCCGGGGCGGTGTGGCATTTCCAAAGGTTAGCAGCAAACAAGGTGCCTCTGACAGCTCCCATTTATCTCGCTGGCGCGGCGCGGGTGCTAATGCGGTCGCAGGGTGATGCGGTGCAGTGGTGGGCTCTGCGGGAGGGCCCCGAGCGCATGGGTGCCGAATGGGGGCAATGGTGATGGGTGAAAGCACACGGGTGTGCACCGAGATCGCCCAGTGCTTGCAGCGAGTGTGTAAGCGAATGCAACAAACGCCTGCGGTTGCTCAGCGTGCGGCTGAATGTGCACAAATGGCTCCACATGCGCGCACACACATGGTTAGGCAGGGCATGCATGGAGCGAGGTGGCCCTGCCTGTGTGCCACTGCAGGGGAGGCTCTGCCCCCCTCAGGGTGATGGTACCCCTGGGCTGAAGACGCTCCTGTGGGCACATGCAAGGGCAATGCAAGTGCTGGTGATGCCAATCTTGGTGCCAGGGCAATGATGCCACCTGGCGCATCTGGGCCAGGTCCAGGATGCTGGTGGAGCTGGGAGGAGCCAGGGACCAGAAGTGCAAGGCGAGACTCAGCCTTCCCAGGATGCTGCGGCTCTGCCGGGGGCTGCAGGGCAGGATGAGGGTATCAGGAGGTGCAGGATGGGGTTGGGAGGAAGGGCAGAGCTCCCCCATCTCAGCCTCACAAGGGCAAGAGGAGAAAACCCCCTGACTCCCTGCACAAAGACATTTGAAAGCCCTTCCCTGGCTCCCAGCTCCGACCAAGTGGGTCACAGATGGGGCAAGTTGGGGTGCACCCATGCACAGGCACCCTGCTGCACAGCTGGATAAATCCTGCCATGGAGCTGAGCTCAGCGTGACCACACAGAGACCTCCTTGGTCCTTCCTCTGCCTCTTCCATACAGCAGCCACACAGCCAAACCCCTCAGCATCAGCACCACAGACCCCAGCACCCCATTGGCATCGTGGGGAGAGCCTGGATGAGCTCCCTAAAGCCAACCCCACCATCAGGAGCTGCCAGCACCCAACCTGCACACGCAGCGGGGTCCTCGCTCCCGAAGCAAGGCTCACCTAAGGGCTGCTGAGGCAGGAGCCAGGGGGAATCGGCTTTCCATGGATGCGATTGCCTTCACCCCCTGAGCAGACCCCTGGCTCCTCGCAGACGGAGAGAATATGCAAATGCTGAGGCTTTATTAACGGGCTCGGCACGCGCTGGCTAATAAATATTTCATAGCCCGAGTAGGACTTTTTTTCTCCCCCCCCCCCCCTTTCCTTCTTCCTTTCGTTTGGGCTCCTTTTCCCTGTCACTCGTTTCCTGCCTTTTCTTTTCTCAGCCGTTGTGTTATTTATTTATTACTTTTAAGGGCTTCACGGAGAGACAGGAGCTGGGAGGTGGCTGACGGGGGGGGGAGGCAGGAAAGCATCTCCAGTCTCTCCCCCCCCGGGTGAAAGAGAAAAGTGCTGTTAAGAGCAAAGGAAAAAATATAATAGAAGGAGGAGACAGCACCAGGCAAAGGATTCAGGGCTTGTGTGACTCATTGGACTCAAGGAAGAAAAGAGAAGGAAGGGGAAAATGAGGAGATAAACGGAGCGGGAAGGGGGAGAGGGATGCGCACCAGAGACGAGGGGCACAGGGGTGGATGGAGGGATGGGGACGCGCTTGCTGATGGGCTAGGGGGGGATTGAATCCTGCTCACCCCATGCCAGGGGTCCCTAATGCCATCCAGAGCTTGGCTTGGCCAGTGGGACCTGGCACTGCCTGAAGGGGAGCAGCTCCATGGACGGCATGCAGGGAACCAGAGGCAGAGCCAGCAGGGATGAGCCCCAGGTCGCTGCGGATCCAACCAGGACACCGCGTTCCCCTTCCTCATCCCTTGGCCTCAGTTTCCCCACAGCACAGCAGGCTGCCCCATCTTCCCCCGAGCCTCCCCTCCAAACCAAAGGGACCGCAGCCCTTCCCTGCGCCCCCCCTTCCCCTCCCCATTTCACTTTATTATTGCAATAAATGTGGCCATAAAAGTGGCAGGTACCGGCGCACGGAGATCGCTTCTCCCGAGCTATGGAAATGTAATTTCGAGTGTGCCCGGGAAATTTTATAAGATCGTATCAGGCGGGATCATAAATTGCATTTCCAGCCCTTCCTCCCCCCCCCCCCCCCCCGCACCACACACTGTGTGTGTCCCCCCCCCTCCACCGATGACACAAGGTCACAATGGAGAGGGGCAAATACTCTGTTCCTATGCTCCCACCCCCCCACATTCCCAGGGCCAGCTGAGATTTATTCTCCCCATGAGGAGAAGGGGGGGAGCAGTGGCAGGGATACGGCTCTGTGTGTGTGTGTCCCCCAGCAAGAGGCTGGTCCAAGCCGTCCAACAGACCCTAAGGATGCAGGGGAGCCTCAAGGGCATCATGGGGGATGCAACTACCAGGATGTGTCCCATCGCAGCTGGGTGCCGGCTCCCATAAGGAGCTCAGCACAAGGGGTCCCTGCAGCCCCCTGGGAACCTCCAGGGCCAGATTCAGTCCCACTTTGCCCAGGTTCCAGGCGGAGAGGTGTAAAGCATCACCAAGGAGCTCAGGATGGAGGCTCCAGTGCTGGGGCGACAGGAGGAGGAATGAGAGGGTCCAAGGCCACTGCTGTGGCTGGATGGGGTCTGTGCCACGGTGCGCAGCGATCACAATGGGGTCTGATAGGGCTTTATTTGAGCAGGGGGACATGAACCCCAGTGCATGGCGCGGTGGGGGCTCTCGCAGCCGATCATTCCTGCAGGCCAGGCTCCTGCTCCCACAATGACTTTCCTTTTGCAACAGCGATCAGGGAAGGAAAAGAGAAAAGGCAGCGAGGGGAGAACATGGGCAAAGGGACGTGATTATTTCTTTAGTAGCAATCCAAGCGGCTGGAGTGGAAGCTTCATCTTTCCTGGGCCATTTACCTTCAGCGCCCGAGCGCGAAGCCTGAGCCAGGCAGCTCTTCATTGATGCTGGAGCTTGGCCAGGGCAGGCAGGGAGGGGTGGAATATGGGGGCTTCTGTGCGTGGCATCACCCCACTGTTGGGGCTTTAGGAAGCAGGAGCTGTGATTGGAGGGGTGGGGGTGTTAATTGGTGTAGGAGTGAGGAGCAATGGGGCTGACAGGGGTGTAGCTGGTGCAGAGGGACAAGGCTCAGGCCACCCTCCCCACACACACCTCCCGGCTGTAAACTGGCAATTAAAAACAAGAGGGGGGGCAGAGGAAAGCAATAAAGCAGCGATGGAGTGCAGCCAGAGCAACACAGCGGAGGAGCAGGAGTGGGTCTGGCCGGGGGGCACCCCTGGGTGCCCCCCCGCGTCCCCAGCCAGCACTCCCCCCTCGGTGGGAGGCTGAGGCGCGCCACGCTCCAGGCTCCATCCTTATTGAATCTCCCAGCTCAGGGTGCAAAGGGCACCACAGGGAAGAGTTATTAAAAAAAGGGAAATGAGTCGCCTGGAAACCTTCTTTCGGAATAACAGAGAGTGTTTGTTTGGCGATAGATTGGCTCAGCCATGCTGAGCACACAGCACCCGCCGCAGCCGCGGTCAGCTCCGGAGAGCCGCAGCAACCGGGAGAAGGGGGATGCGGCTCCCCGAGCCCCGGCATCATCCTGGACCCTGCAGCGCTGCGCCTGGCCAGACCCAAACCCCATTCAGCCTCCCCTGCCCACAAATGGGGTTCTCTGAGCCATGAAACTGTTCAATCCTGCTCTGTTAATGGGAGCTGGGAGGGTGAATTAGGGGTGTCCTTGCACCGAAAGGGCTGGCAGCATCTGCTTAAGAGCAAAGCCATCTGTCAGCCAACAACCCAGTCGACGTGTGACAGCGCCTGGGTGACAGCAAGGGAAAGGGAATGAAGTGGGGTGAGTTCCCAGCGGCTTGCATCCCGCACCACCAGTATCCCACATCCCACACCACCAGCATCCCAAATCCCTCACCACCAGCATCCCACATCCCGCACCACCAGCATCCCAAATCCCACACCACCAGCATCCCACATCCTGCACCACCAGCATCCCAAATCCCGCACCACCAGAATCCCAAATCCTGCACCACCAGCATCCCAAATCCCGCACCACCAGCATCCCGCCAGCATGGCCACAGGTGCTTGCAAAGCAGAATTGCCCTGGAAAGGGTTAATCCAGGAAGGAAAACCTGCCAGCAACACTCCAGGTGCTTTGCAGACACCCGTTATCTCACCTCCCTGCCTGGAAGGAGGGAAACCGAGGCACGGTGCTGGTGCCGGGAAGGCACATTGCTGACGAGGTACAGGGAAGGCACCCGGTGTCCCAGCTCCAGCCCCACCACATCCCACTCTGCTTCTGGGCAGCCTGGCTGCACTCCCCTGCTCCTGCCTGCTCCGTGGCCTTGGTACCCTAAACCCCTGTGGCTCCCATTCAGCATCATGTCCATCACTCGGGCAGCAGGGACCACAGGGCCAAGGCCAGCATCTGCCTCCCAGTAAGGCCAAGAGGTTGCTGGCCAGGACCTGCCTTTCCTTTCTGCTAAATTAACACCCCTTTGAGCTGGTAAAAGCACCTTGGAGCTACAGCCTGCCCCTGCCCTGCTGTGGCTCTCTCCCCCATAGCTCCTGGGGTGGCCCAACCCAGGGGAAAGGCAGAGTTCTGAGGGACCCCCAAGGTTTAACACTCAGTGAGCAGAGAGCAATCGAAAGCATCAACAGGAAGGCTGAGGAAGGGCGAGCGCCCGCGGGCAGCATCGCTGCCACCCAGAGCTCAGGCTTGGGGAAGGAGAAGGCAAACCCCAGGGTCAGCAGCAGCCATGAGGGGTGGAGGCCCAAGGGGAGGTGATGTGCACACACATAGACAGCAGCAGGAGCACTCAAAGCCCACCCTGGTACCCGCTGTACAGCCACGTCTGCCTCTTTGCCCCATTGCCCCCATCACTGGGGAGCTCCAGTGCAGTGATTGGGGTTGGGGGCCCCCCTGGGGAAGTTTCTCCCCAACAGGCCCCTGTGGGGCAGGAGCTGCCCCGTTTCCCTTCCCCAGCCCCATGAAGGGGTTCGGGTTCGCTGTCCCCCAGTGCATCTCCCAGGGTCATTCCCCATGCTCCTGTGCCAGTTCCCACTGCAAGCCCCCATATCGCTGCCCATGTGCAGGTGGGGATTGGGGGGGGGGGGGGCAGGGCAGCGCCCAGCCCCCGATTCCATCAAAACAAACCCATTCATCTTGAAGCAGCTCCAGCACCGACAGAGGCTCTGTGTTAGATGGACATGGGGAAGGAGGGGGGGGTCAAGCAGAGTGACCCCCTCCCATCTATCCATCCATGGACACCCAGAGAGGAACCAGTGCCTGAGAGATAAGTTGCAGGAGCCTTTGCCTGGGGGGTAAGGTTGTGCAAGGGGGGGGGGGGGGGGTCCCTGATGTGCATCCAATTCCCGAGAGGGAATTGACTCGTTTGATTTTATTCATGAAACACAGAAAGTAAAAATGGAGTGTCAGGAAATCAGATCTGCTGGGGGACGGGCACAGCCCCCCCGGGGCAGCTGGGCTGGGGGGGGCATGAATCCCCCCCCGCTCATGACCACCACAGGGATTAATGGAGCCCCCAAACCCAGGCTCCAAGGGGAGATGGCGGGGGGGGGGGGGGGTGAGTGCCCTTGGGAAGCATCGAGTACCCGGGACCACTACCGAGGGGCACCCCCGAGGCGAGGGGGCGGCCGGAGCTTTAGGAGGGGGCCCCCTCCAAGGAGGGTGAAGGCCACGGCAGCGCCGGAGCTGAGCCCGCACCGAGTCACGACAGGAATGAGGCGGCACCTCTGCAGGTGGCTCCAACGCTCCCGACCTCGGGGTACCCCCCCCACGCTGCCCCAGCCCGGTTCGGGGTGCAGGGCCCACCCCCATCTCCCGACACAGTGTGGGGGGGGCCTCACCCCGACAATATGGGGGGGTGGGTGTATGTATCCCCCCCCCGGGATGCGGGACGAGCGCACTCCAGGACACCCCCCCCCCCCCCGACTTGCCCACGCGCGGTCGCCCCCGCTCCGTCTCGCGCGTCTTGTTGCCCCCCCCCCCCCCCGCACCTGCCAGACGGCGCCTCCCGCGCTCCGCACCGGGTGGAGGGGGGGGGCGCTCGGTGCTGCACTAACGGCGGGACCCCCCCGGTCCGGGTCATCCCAGCGCCCTCTGCAACTTGGGGCGAGCAGGGTCCCCCCCATAACTCCCCCATTCACCTCCCTGCAACACCCCCCCCCCCCCAATTCTCCGCTATCTCCGTGACTGCCGGAGCCCCCGCGCATTGTATGACCCCCCCTCAAACCACACGTCTCCCCAGCATCCTCTCTCCACGTCCCACCCGCTCACAGCGCGGATTGTACCACCCCCCCCCCCCGTTTACGGTGCGACCCCCCCATCCCGGTAATTGCACCCGGGATGCCGCGGTCCCCCCCCTCGGTGGCAGTAACTTTGTCGGGGCTGCGCGCCCGGTGCCCCGGTACCTGCAGCAGCAGCCAGGGCCCGAGCAGGGGCAGGCGGCGGGGGAGCATCGCGGGGCTCCCGGGGCTCCCGGGCTGGACGGAGCGCGCAGGGCGGGCGGAGGCGGGAGGCGGCGGCCAGGGGGAGGCAGGAAGAAAGTTGGAGACTTGCTGGGGCCGGGCGGCGCCTCCGCCGAGCCCCGCCAATCCCGGCCCGCCGCCCCCGCGGGGGGGGGGGCACCGGGCGGGGGCACCGGGACCCTGCGCTGCACCCCCGGGGCGGCTGCGACGGGAGGGGACGGACCCCGGCACGCGCTGGTCCTACCCCCCCCCACCCCGGCTTCCAGGAGGCCCCCGCATCCCGGGATGCTCCGGTCCTGCCCTCCCCGCTATTGGGAGACCCCCTGCATCCTGGGATGAGCCGGTCCTGGCTTCTGCTTTTGGGGCACCCCCGCATCCTGGGATAAAGCTATGATTGCCCCCCCCCCCCCGCTTTTGGGAAACCCCCCACCCAGGGATAAAGCCGGGGCTGCCTCCCCCCTCCAGTGAGACCCCAGTACCCTGTGATGCCCCTCGTCTTGCCCCTCCACTATTAGGTGATGCCAGCAGCCCACCGGCTCTGCCCTGGGGCACTCTGTCCTCCCAGACCTGGGGAGGGGGCTCCCTCATTGCTGGGTCCCCCCCCAAAGACTCCAGCAGAGAAGGGGGAGCATCCTCCAGGAGAGGGTCTGGGGGCAGCCTTGCACCCCTCACAGTGAGAACACATGAACATACACATACACACATACACACACACATGCACACATACACATACACACATACACACACACATGCACACATACACATGCACACATACACATACACATGCACACATACACATACACATGCACACATACACATACACACATACACACACATGCACACATACACATACACACATACACACACACATGCACACATACACATAAGCACAGCATCTCCAGCTGGACATACAAACTGCATGCACACACACGTGTGCTCATCCCTCCAGCCCTTGGAGGGTGTGTGAGGTGTTTGCACCCCCCCCCACCCCCCAGCAGGATCCCTCCCCAGAACTTGCACTTTATTGTTGTTCCTATTATTCCTGTTATTCCTATTATTATCCATCTGCAGCTGGGCCTGTGGTGTCGGCAGGGCTGGGGGCAAGCGGAGGGGGGGGCATTGCAGAACCGCACGGACATGTGGAGATAGAATGAATAAAGGTAAAGGAGAAATAAGGGAAAGGGAGGGAAATGGAGCGGGGAGAGGAAGGAAAGGGAGAGGAGCTGGGAGACGCAGGAGTCCTCGCACGGCCTGGCCCCAGCCAGCCCCACAGCAGCTCTAAGTACCCCATGCACCCCAAGCCAGGGTCCACAGCCAGGGCGCAGGGGGGGCTCACTGCTGACACCATGCCAATGCTACCGGTTGGTGCCAGGCCCCTCTTCCCGGCTGTCAGGGGCTCCTGCATCCCACTTCCTGCCCCAACAACCCCAGTGGTCACCCCGCTTGCCCCATGGCCACAAGCGAACCCCAGCACAGCCCATGTGCCCTTGGACCCGATACCCGATGCGACTGGGGATGCCTGGAGTGGGGTCCTGGTGTCCCTAAGGGTCTCACCAGGGTCTGCAAGAGGACTTGGGATCCTGGATAGACCCCTCCCACCCCATTAACAGCCCATGGGCCTAAACATGGGAAGGCAGAAGGATGGTGAGGGGAAACGAGTGAAGATTTGAACAAATAAAGACGTTTGAAGCAAAAGAAGAAGAAAAAAAAGGGGGGGGGGAGAAAGGGGGAAAGGGAGAAAAAAACCTCTGGGGGAGATATAAGGAACCGATAAGTGAACAAAGAGCCGGTATTGAAATAGATCTGAGGCCGCGCTGGATCCCTTTGCAGAGCGGTTTGGGCCTTTTCAAAGGCAGCATCCACATCCGCACCCGTGGAGCCGGGGCGGGGGGGGCCGGTGCAAGGTGGGTGCTGGCAAAGGAGGGTGCTGAGCATCGCCCCGCCACGGCCTGGGCTGCCCTCACCACCACCGCGGTCCTGGCACATGGCACGGCTCGAGGCCTCCAGCTCAGCGCTCGCCCCGTGCAGCTCAGCACCATGAGCCCGCAGCCGCCCCTGCCCTCTGCTCGGGGGTGCGGGTGCTGCTGCCCCCCCGCCTCAGTCCTCAGTGCTGGGGCAGCAGCGCCGGGGTGAGGCTCAACAGTGCAGGAGCACACGAGTGGGGGCCGTGGAGGGGACACGCGATGCGGGGACCGCAGGGGGACACCGGAGACCCTCGGCCGCGGCTGAGCGGGACGGGGCTGTGCCCCTGCCCGCCGCGTGGGGGCGCGCTCATGGGGTGCGAGTGCAGCCCCCCCCAGCTCCCTTCTCGAGGGCGGCGGTGCCACCTGGTGGCAGCTCCAGGTACTGCATCAGGGACCGGGGACCGGGGCGGGGGGCGCTCCGGGGATCCCCGTGGGGGGGGGCACAACCACGCAGACGCAGGATGAGCCCCACATCCTTTTCCCCTGGGGTCCCGCATGGAAACCGCCGTGCCACCACCCTCCGCCCTCACAGCACCCATCTGTGATGCCCCTCGGGGCTCTGAGGGTGTCAAGGCAGAGAGCAGAGCGATGCCCCCCCCCCCCCTCCCCGGAATTGTCCCCCCTCCCCAAAATTCCTGCCCACAACCATCAGCCTGCTTCCGTTTTTAAAAATTTTATTTATAACAATATCTGTTTTAGTTGTAAAGTAATCCAGCAAAAATTATTATTAAAACATTTCCCCCCAACAAAAGGATGGGGTTGCCCCCCCCCCGCGCTCCCCCGTCCCCATCAACCCCCCCCCACATGCGTCTTGTTTATTTCTACTATAAAAGCCAGGTCATTTCCATGGATTCGTTGGGGTTTTGTTTTCCTGTTAAAAAATGTGCATGTTGGAGATGGGGCGACACCAGAGCGAGGGGCCGGGGACCCGCAGCCCTGCACCAGAGCGGGGGCTCCATCCCTGCCCCCCGTAACAGTCGGGCAGAGCCGGGTGGTTGGGGGGCTATGGAGAAAAGAGGGGATAACGGGGCCAGGTTGCAGAGGCCAAGCTGCAGGAGAAGGATCCAGGAAGCAGCGGATTTGGGGGGGGGATGAAGGAAACAGGGCCCCCAGAGAGAGGAGCTGCAGGGTTTGGGGGAGAGAGAGGTTGAGAGGAGGGGAGCGCACGGCCCCTGCTCTGTGCCCCACATCACCATCACCCCTTGTGTCCCATCAACCCCAACCCCAGAGCTTCGTCCTGGCCCCCCCCCCCGCCCCGAGCGCGGCACCACCGATGGGTGCGAGGGAGAGGGGAGGGGAAAGGGGGGGGTCCAAATGTAAAGAGACTGAAAATAAACCAAAGCTGGATCTGGCAATGAGGCGCCGGGGGCCTGGTACCGGGGAATATACAGGTAATAATACTGCTCACATAGAAAAGTAATAATCCTTCATTTGTACATTTATACAGTGGCTCTCAGCCCCCCCCCCGGCCCCCGCCCGCCTCCTGCAATGGGTGTCTGTGCCCCCCATCCTGCCCCTATGCCAGGGGGTCCGCCAGGTCGTCATCCGCGCCTCGTGACAGCAGCTCCCGCTTCTCATCCGTGCTGGCCAGCGAGTTACGGCTGTTGTGGGCACCCATGTACAGCGTGGCATAGACGGGGTTGGTGAAGTTGGTGGGCTGCAGAGAACAGGAAGGGAAAGGATGGCAGGAGGGGCACCGGTACCGCAGTCCCCATCGCTGCCGCTTGCCCCAGCGCAGCATCGCTGTGCCATGACGGCCCCTTGCCCCTCACCTTGTCCGGGTCCAGGGCGAAGTCCGCATCCAGCAGCTCCCCCACGTCATCGTCGGGCTCCCCCTCGTACATTTTATAAGTGGGGTTCCCGATCTCCACGTTCATGGCACCATTGGTCATGCGCTGGTGCTGGAAGCCCTTGGCACTGGGGAGGGAGGGAGAGGGTCAGTGCCAGCAGCACAGGGCCCCCATTCACCGGTGGTCCCCGCTTGTTCATTCCCTCTTAAGTGAGGATTTCAAGCCCTGCAAGGAGGGTTTCTGCGCTGGCAGCCCCGGACTCACCCTTTAATCCTCCACTTGTACCAGACAAAAGCCACCACGGTGAGGAGGATGAGCAGCAGCAGGATGGGGATGATGATGGAGGCTGTTCCTGCAGGAAGAGAAGCACGGATACGGTCACTTCATCAGCAAAGACATACCCTGACCCCCCCTGCTTTGGCATCAGGCCCCACGGACTGCCCCACACATACGGCTGCTCTGCTGCTCGCTGACGATGAAGTCCTCGCAGCGCGTCCCCGTCATCCCAACCGGGCACCTGAGAGCATGGGGAGAGCATCGGGGTTAGCAAGGGATGGGGGGCAGCATGCAGAGGTGGGGCACAGACCTTGGGGGCCGGGGGGGGGCACACAGATGGGGGTCTGTCAGTCACGTCTCCCTCTGCTCCCCCGTACCCCCCCCCTCCAGCCCCCCAGCCCCTCCAATGATGCTTACAGGCACTCGGGCAGCTGCGTCTTGTCGCTGATGGAGCAGGTTCCGCCGTGCAGGCAGTAGCTGTCGCAGGTCAGGCAGCTCGGGGCTATCTTCCCATCTGGGCAGCTGTGGGGCAGGCAGGGTCAGGCACACGGTACCCCCGGCCTGCCCTGTGCCCCCCAGCACATCAGGATGGACTTAGCGGGTGAGATGCCCGCAGCTCCTACGTCTCCCCCGCTGAATTACTGACCCAGCATCTCAGCTCTGCCCAATCCACCCACAGGGACACGGTTATTCTTGCACCCACCATCCCCTCTTCCTCCCTTGAATCCAACGTCCCCGGCACCTACATGCAGGAGACTTCTCCACTCTGCTTGTTGATGCTGCACTTGCCCTCCTGGCACCGGGAGCATTTGTTGTCCTGGCACTGGGCGCCCTCGAACTGCGGAGGGCAGCGGCACTGCTTGGCACCACTGGCTGTCATCTGGCAAACCCCATCATTCTCGCAGTAGTCAAAGCATTGCCCTGCATGGGGATACGTGGGGTCAGCCAGAGAGACCCCACTAGAGCAACCCAAGCCCTCCCCAGAGCATCCCCCCGAACCAGCGCATCACATCCCTCGCCCTGGGCAGGCAGCACTCACGGTACTGGCAGCGGTCCCCGATGAAGGTGGGCAGGCAGCGGCAGTTGGGCTGGTTGCCCTGGTTCACGGTGCAGCTACCGTTGTGCAGGCAGTAGTCGGTGCACACTTGCTGGTTGCACCGGGGCCCCGTGAAGCCGGTGGGGCAGCGGCAGGTCGGCATCCCTGAAGGACCAAAAGCCATCAGCACTGCTCCCTATGCACCCAGGAGCAGCCCCGACCCCCAGGCTCGGCCCTCACCCGATGGGGACGCGGCGCACGTGCCCCCGTTCTGGCAGTAGTCCCAGCACTGGTCAATCTGGCACTTGTCACCGTTGTAGCGCGGTTGGCAGCGGCACTTGGCCTGCCTGCGGGCGTTGAGGAAGCAGCTCCCGCCGTTCAGGCACACCAGGTCGCAGGTATCGGTGGTGGGCACTAGGAGGGAGGGATGGAGGTGAGCGGGACGGCGCTTGGCTGGGAGCATCCCCCTTTCCTTGCTCCTTGCTCCACATCACCTACCAACAGGGGAGACGGTGGGCGAGGGGATGACCACGCAGGTGCCGTTGTCCAGGCGCTTGCCATTGGGGCAGGTACAGACGGGGCCGCTGGGGCTGAGCAGGCAAAGCCACTCACACTTCTTGCGGTCACAAGGGTTGGTCACTGCCGAGAGGGAAGGGACGATGTGGGGTGACCCACAGCTCTCCCCAACAGCTTCAGGGCATCTCCCATAGCGCAAGCCCAATGCCCTGGGGGTGCCATTGCAGCTGCCCCCCCCCCCCCATCCACCCTCCTCCCCACTAACCCCTCCTGCTCTGCCCACCCAGATGCCCCCTGCTTGCATGGCCAAGTCTCTTGCCCCCAGCTCCATCAATGCCCCACGTCAGAGATCAAGCCCCACTTGATGGCATCTCCCTCCCACCCCAGGAGCAGGGTGGGGGTCCCGGGCCTGGCACACACCCTCGGGCTGCTTATACTGGTGGTAGAGTACGACATCGGTTGCGTGGTTGAGGCCAGACGTTAGGTTGGTGACAGCCTTGTGCCCAAACTTGTGGATCTTGAAGATGCGGTTGTTGATGTAGGTGACGCCGTAGATGTAGTCCTCAAAGATGTCAATGCTGAAAGGATGGCTCAGTCCTGCGGAAGCAAAGAAGGGGCACACTCAGCTGCTTGCTGACTTGCGGCTGATGAGGGATTCTGAGTCCCATTCGGGATGATGCTGGGGTCCTCCAACTCACCCTTCTTGTTGTCAATGGCCACCACGGGGTCGGTGCCGTTGAGCCGGATGCTGCCGATGACGGAGAGCTTGGCATCAGCCCAGTACAGCCGCTCATTGTGGTAGTCCACAGCCAGGCCTGAGGGGACACACCCCCCCCACTGAGGTTGAGGCCCCCAGCCTCTCCCCCGAGCCCCTCCTGACCAAGTCATGGCCCCTTCATGCTCCTGCCATGGGGCTCAGAGCTCTATGGTCAATCCTCCCCACCATGGGTGGGGGGTACATCCCCCCTGCAAGGTTCTCACCACCCCCTGTGCCCCCCTCAACACCCATCTTTGTTCACCTGTTGGCCACTGGATGTTGTCCTGCACCAGGGTCTCGCGCAGCGTCCCGTCCATAGCCGCTGTCTCAATCTTGGGGTGATTGCCCCAGTCTGACCAGTACATAGTCCTACGAAGGACACAGGCAGGTCATTCCCGGTGCGGGAGCAAGGAGCAGAAGAGCAGGAGGACATTCCAAGGCCCAACGGGCAGGGAAACCTTCCTGTGTTCTCCCCACAGCATCACCGTCATGACCCAAGGAGCCAGCTGGCTCGAGCTGACACTGGGCACAGGGAGCTTCGCCACGGATGGGCTTGTTGGCAAGAGGAGCCCGAGTGAGGACTAGGCAGAGGCAAAGGAGAAAGGGCTCGAGTCACTCACCCCCTCAGTGGGTCGACTACGATGGCGTGGGGCTCATCGATCATGCCCGAGATGAGCGTCTTGCGGTTCTCGCCTTTCATCTGCGCCACCTCGATGACATCCCGCCCCGAGTCTGTCCAGTAGATGTTCCCAGCGACCCAGTCAATGGCAATGCCCCGCGGCATCTTCAGCCCCGAGATCTGTGAAGGGCACAAAGGGGAGAAGAGGTGAGGGCAGAGGATGCCAGAGCCCGGTCTCGGTGCCTCCCGCCGTGCCCCCTGGCAGAGCTCACATTGAGGTGGGTGACACCGCCATCGATCTGGCGCCGGTTGCGGTTGGAGGCGGTGGAGGCGGTGGAAGAGGCGGGCAGCTCCCGGTACGAGATCCTGCCCGTGTGCCAGTTGGTCCAGTAGATCTTGTTGCCCTTGACGTAGATGTCCATGGCATCGATGCGCACGTTCTCATCACCCTGGAAGGCCGGCTCGTAGGCAGAGTTGGGGTTGAAGGGGTACATGCTCCGGATCTTGTTGTCATCCGCGATGTAGAGGATTTGGTGCTCGGAGCCTGCGGAGGAGGAGATGTTGGTGTGGGCAGAGGGGCATGGGGAGAAGGAGCAGGGAGGGAAGAGGGGGTCCCCATTCCCTCCTCACCTTCTGCTTTGCACATGTTGTCCGTCTTCATGAAGTTCTTGGCGCAGCTGCAGACATGGGAGCCCTTGGTGTTGTTGCAGAGCTGGGAGCAGGTCCCAAAGTGCAGGCACTCGTTGACATCTGGGTAATGGGAGATGGGAGTCAGGGGGAGAACAGGAGGGTGCTCACCTTAGGGGCTGCTCTGTGCTATCCAGCACTCTCCAAGACCCCACCTCTCTCCAAGCCCCATAGATACCATTTCTGATGCCCCATCTTAGGGGCAAAACCCAACCATAAACGCAATGGCCTGACCCCAAACCATATCCTTCAGTATCAGGAAGTACCTTGGCAGGTATTCTTGTCTGGCACCTTCTGGAATCCTCTACGACACGTGCAGTACGTGGTGGACTGCGACTGGATGCACTGGGCTTCATCCCCACACATGGTGGTGTTGGTCATGCAGTCATACGACTTATGGTCTGCAGTGGGGATGCGCTGTCAGCACCTTCGCAGCTCCCCCAGCGTCCCCCCTTTGCCACCCCAATGCCCACCTACCATGGGAGCAGGATTCCTCATCGGAGCCATCTCCACAGTCATCAAAGAAGTTGCAGCGGAGGTTGGCACTGATGCATTTCTTGTTCTCACATAGGAACTCGTTCTTGTCCTGGCTGCAGCTCTTGGGCTTGGCCGTGGGTGACTCTGCAGGAGCAGGGGTTGTGGCTGTGATGCTCCATGCCCATGGGCACCCATCCCCGCCGGAGCCTCAGGGTGCAAATGGCGCAGAAAGGGACAAGGACACCGGCACCCGCTTTTGGGAATGAGGGGTGGGCAAAGCAAATGCCAACATCTGGGCTATACACCAGGCGCTGCAACCCACCGCCCGGCTGATGGTGGACATGGAGGGGTGTAAGGATGCTGGGGAGGGACTCTTCAATAGGGACTGGAGTGACAGGACAAGGGGTAACGGGTTCAAACTGAAACATGGGAAGCTTAGATTGGATATGAGGAAGAAAGTCTTTACTGTAAGGGTGGTGAGGCATGGAATGGGTTACCCAGGGAAGTTGTGAATGCTCCATCCCTGGTGGTGTTCAAGGCCAGGTTGGACATAGCCTTGGGTGCCATGGTTTAGTGGGAGGTGTCCCTGCCCATGGCAGGGGGTTGGGACTGGATGAGCTTTAAGGTCCTTTCCAACCCTGACTATTCTACCCTTCTGTGGTGCCCACGGGCAGCCCCACTCACCGCAGTCCTTCTCATCCGTGTTGTCTCCACAGTTGTCAATGCCGTCGCACTGTCGACCGATCCACAGACATACCCGGTCGTTCTTGCAGCGGAACGGTCTGTTGGGGGGACACTGGAATTTCACTGCGCCAGCAAACAGAAACAAACGGTGACGGTGAAAGGAGACGCCATAGCCGGGCTGTCACGCTTGTCACGAGCTGCTGCTCGGCCTCTGCCTCCGGGGAGCCTTTGTCCCACGAGGGCGAGCGGGCTCCGGAGACTAAAGCAAAGAGACTGAAGCAAAGACAATCGCCCAGTTCCTGGCCCAGCCCCGCTCCCCAGAGCCAGCCCCAGCACCTCCAACTGGAGCCACCCCTTGGCACGAAAGGGACCCATGGCTCTGGGACTGTCGCCCCTCAGACTGCTGCCCCTGCAGCACATGCCAGGGAACGGGGAGAGGCAATGCAGCATCACTCACAGCACTCCTCGGGGTTTTCATCCGAGTTATCCCCGCAGTCATCTTCCCCATCACACTTCCAGGCCAGGGGCTTGCACAGCGTGTTGTTGCACTGGAACTCATCCAGGGGACACGTGCGAACTGCGACAGCATGGAGAGGAGGAGACAAGTGAGATGCTGCTGCCCGGCTACCAAAACACCAGCCTGGCACTGCAATTTACACTCCAGTTTACAGCACAGCTCTAATTCACAGCATAGCTGGGGGGTTCTCCAGTGCTCGGATATGGGCCTGTGCATGCCCAGAGCGCTCCCACCCGCACTGGGACACAGGAGACATGAGGGGACAAGGACAACCAGCCCCAAGGGACACTCGCAGCGCTGCCCTTACCCCCGGTGCCGCAGTTCTCCTCGTCAGTGCCGTCCATGCAGTCTGCATCAGCATCGCAGCGCCAGCGCATGGGGATGCAGTGCCCATTCTTGCACTGGAACTGGTCGAACTCACAGCGCGGGGTGCAGTCTTTCTGCATGGGAGAGGCAAGGGACAGCAGTCAGCGAGGACAGCCCCGCATGGGGCAGCATCCCATCCCGCGACTGCCCCCAGGAGCAGGCTCTCAGCCCCTGCTGGGTGGCAAAGGACGTGTCCCCAGTGGCACACACAGGGCAAAGGTACCTCATCGGAGCCATCCGCACAGTCGTGGTCCCCATCACACTTCCATCTGCCGGCGATGCAGCGGCCGTTGGCACAGGAGAACTCGCTCTCAGAGCAGGGCCGGGGCGCTGGGGGCAGAGAACGCAGGGTGAGCCCTCAGTGGGAGCTGCAGGCAGGCTGCGAGCCCCAACAGCCGGGGGGGGCACAGGCTGACACAGACACAGGTCCAGTGGCACGGACTGGGTGCAAGCAGAGCTGGGGGAACTGATGCCACCTCACAGCCCCTTCCCTTCCCAGTTCCCTGCGGGGAAATGGGGCTGTTGGGGGGTGCCATGGCCATACAGACCGGCTCCTGGCAGCTTCCCTGCTGCATGTGTCCCCCCAAGTCATTCTCCACCAGCCCCACAGCTCCCTGCTGCCCATGGCCAGGTCTAGCAGTGCTGGCACATCGTCCCCTCCCTGCACGGCATGGGGACAGAGCCCTCATAGCCCAATGGGCCAACAGCAACACAGTCAGCGCCAAACCTGCCTGCAGGAGGGCAGTCTCCCACTGGGATCCTTCCCTTCCCTATTGCCCTGGTGTAGGACATGTGGGGCAGGCGGCCCCTCTGGCAACAGAGCAGAAGCCAACAGGATTATAGGGGAAAAGGGAGGCAGGGAATGTCCAGCTGGAGCAGGAAGGGTCAAGGAGGGGATGGATTTTGGAGCCGAGTATGAGCCATGCATGGGCCCTGGTAGTGGAGGCAGCAGGGTCGGACCCTCCCCAACTGCGGCTCCAGTGGAGGGAGATGCTGGTGCTGATGCTCGATATATCCGGCTGGGTTGCCTGGTCCCGACCCCTCTGCCCTCACCTAGAACTTATTGTCTTCATTTGTTTTAGAGGGACTGCACATGGAATTAGAAAGATTTTGGCAGGAACCTACCTCTGAGTGCCCCGTAACGACAGTGTGAAAATGGAGAAAAACATAAGATGAAGTGAAATGGCACAAACTCAAACCCACGATGTGAAAGCAACAGAAAACAGAAAGCTGCACCCTAGAGAGCTGCAGGGAGACAGCAGGACCCGGGTGGGAGCTGATGGTGGGGAGAGGGTCTGGCTCTGCCTTGGCCCCTCCGGGACATGGCAGGGCCCATGTGGATGCTGGGGTCACCTCCTCCCTTCTACCTGTCCCATCTGGGGCAGGCAGAGCCCTGGCACCAAGCACCCCATCCACTGATGCTCCCCTCTCGAGCTGGGGGGCACTGGCAGGCAATGGGGCTGGGAGGGGGTTCTGAATCACACTCCATCAGCTCCCAGCATAGCAAAGGCTCCAAGGCAACACATACTGCAGCTCTCCTCGTCCGAGTTGTCCCCGCAGTCGTTGTCATAGTCACACTGCCAGCGCCCCGGCACGCAGCGGTTGTTCTTGCAGCGGAACTGGTAGGGCTCACAGGTACGTTCGTCTGGGATGGGACAGGATGGGATCAGCACTGCGCTGCCATAGGGCTCCCTGCCACACGCTGCCCTCTGGGCTCCTGTCCCCAGCCCCTGCTCACCGCATTCCTCCTTGGGCTCATCGGAGCCGTCCCCGCAGTCGTCCTCCCCATCGCACTTCCAGCGCGCTGGGATGCACCGGCCCGAGTCCTTGCAGCGGAACTCGTCCACGCCACACGTCATTTGTGCTGGGGGGGGAAGGAGACGACACAAGTGGGGTTAACATGGGCAGGGCTGATGAACACCTCGTGCCAGCAGCCTGGAGCTGACTACAGCATCACTGCTTGGAACGCAGAGGACAAGATCCCCCCGTTTCAGGCAGGGAGAAGTCAGAGAGAGGGACAGATCAAGGCAGAATCACCACCACCATCACCCACTGCCTCCAGGGCCCGCAGGGACCCACAGCACACAAAGGGAGCTCCTGGTTTCAGTGTGGACCCCCCCCATCCCCGCACAGGCTTCTTACTGCAGTTGGCAGGTTCATCGGAGCCGTCGACGCAGTCGTTGTCCCGGTCGCACACCCAGACGCGGGGGATGCAGCGCTTGGTGATCGCGCACTGGAACTGGTTGGGAGCACAAGTCACCTCCGCTGCAGTGGGGAGAAGCAGAGTCAGGAGAGGCCGTGGGGCACAGCCCCACAAAACCCACCCCACTGAGCGGGGCTGCACATCAGAGTCATGGGATGGTTTGGGTTGGAAGAGACCTTAAAGCTCATCCGGTTCCAACGCCCTGCCATGGGCAGGGATGCCTCACGATAGACCAGGGTGCCCAAGCCCCCTCCAACCTGGCCTTGAACACTGCGATGGAGCATTCACCACTTTGTCGGGCAGCCTGTGCCTCACAGTAAAGAACTCCTTCCTTATATCTAACCTGAGCTTCCCCTGTTCCAGTTTAATCCCTCAGCTGTGCAATAGGCTCAGTGCAAATCTACTGCAAATATTGACTCTGCCGCTCTCAGGGATTTAAGGATTTCATTCCCACTAGGAAACAGAAGTGTCTGCAGGGTGGCAGAGGGCAGAGGCAAGGAGAAGGCCCCTGCCCAGAGAAACCAATACCCAAAGCCACGCATCGGATGCAGCACTGAGCTCCTCGCCCCGACCGTGCACGCTGCCCATGGCTCCCAGCCCCACACTCACGGCAATCCTTCTCATCCTCTCCATCGCCACAGTTGTCCTGCCCGTTGCAGCGGAAGATGCCGGGGATGCAGCGGTTGGTGTTGGTGCACTTGAACTGGCTGGGCAGACAGACGTGGATATCTGGGAAGGGAGGCAGCACGCTCAGGACCTGACCCACTGCACCTCTGCTCTCCTGGGACACTGGGCTTGTGAGGAGGAGATGGGGAACCTACCACAGTTGGCTTCATCCGAGTTGTCCTGGCAGTCGTTGTCCCCATCACAGATGAAGGCTGGGTTGGTGCAGATCCCAGTGGAGCACTGGAACTGCCCTGGCCTGCATTTGAACTCAGCTGTAGGGTAAGATGGGGTGAGATGTGTGCTCTGGTAAACCTGAACCTCCCACTTTCCCCCCTGGGGTCCTCAGCACACAATTGTGGTGCAGTAAAGGGGCAGCTCTGCTCTGAGAGCAGCAGTTGGCGGTTGTTATCCCCCTCTTCCCTAAGCCCCATTAACAGGATGGCCCCCCAGGTGACCAGCACTGCCCTCAGGCCAGATAAGCAGTGGGGCTGGGGGGGGGACCAGCAGCTCTGCACAGCACACGATGCCGTAGGGCTGGCAAGAGCATGGCCGAGGTGCTGGGACACTGCGGTCACTCACGGCAGTCCTCCGGCTCATCCGAGCGGTCCCCGCAGTCGTCCTCTGTGTCGCATTTCCACCAGAAAGGGATGCACTTGTCATTCTTGCAGACAAACTGCGATGGAGAGACCCACACTGGTGAGGGCATAGGGAGGGAGGACGCCAAAGGCTTTATCCCACTTCCCAGGCACCCCCAGGATGCTGTATCCTAGAGCCAGAGCGTGTCTGGCTCCCCTGGGCACCCCCAAACGACTGCAGCCTGTGTGTGCTGGCAGATGCCACAGGAGGGAGGTGTTGCCTGCGCCTGCAGACACCAGATGCACAGCAGCAGCGCAAGCAATGGAGCTGGGACCTGCCGAAACCAGAGCACAAGAGCCCAGGGCACGTGCGGGCAGGCAGGGCTGTTACCTGGCTGGCTGTGCAGTTGGAGACACAGGTTTTGCCATCGCTGCCCAAATAGAAGTTGGTGGGACAAGCACATTTGTGCCCCCCGCCCGGCGAGAGGAGGCAGAGGTTGCTGCATCCAGCGTTGTTGGTCTTGCAGGGATGGTTGGGAACTGGGGGAGAAAGCAGGGGCGCAACCGGGAGTCAGACCAAGGCAGGGGACCCTCAGCTTTGAGCCCCTTCTCCCACCCTGGTGTCAGCGCATCTCAGCTCACCGTCAGGCTGGCGGTAGGGGTGGTAGATGTGGATGTCCATGGGGCGATGCAGGGTGCTGATCAGCAGGGTCTTGTTGGCTCCTGTGGTCTTGTGGGCCCTGTTGATGGACTTGGTCTCCCAGTCGGTCCAGTAAATGAAATCCTCAAAGAGGGTGAGCGCAAAGATGTGCGGGATGTCCTGGCTCAGCACTGTGACAAGGGGAATGGGCGGCTCAGCCTCACGCCACCCCAAGGAACAAACCTCTTCCCCTGCTCAGAGGAGCTGATGGAGCTGGGGACCATACCCAGTCCTGGTGGCACCCCGGGACCCCGGTGCCCTCACCCGTGTGCCGGTTGGAGCCATCCAGGCTGGCAAACTCGATGTAGTCTTCCCGTGCGTCAGCCCAATAGATGCGGCTGTTGATGTAGTCCAGGGTGAGGCCATTGGGCCATGTTATCTTGGTGTCAACGATGACGCTGCGGTTGGTGCCATCCATGCCGATCTTCCCGATCAGGGAGTGGTCCCCCCAGTCTGTCCAGTACAGGTAACTGGGGATGGAACAGAAGAGCAGAGGGAGGCTGAGTCCAGCCCAAGCCACAGCAGTGAGTGCCCATCGTGTGGCTGAACCGAGGTGATGGGTAGGAAGAAGCAACCAAGAGTCCCAAAGGTGAGAAGGGAAGACCTCATCCCATCTCCCAGCCTCCTGGACTATGGCAAGATGGAAGAAGGGCATAGAGGAGAAGGTGCAGGTCCCCCGGGCTCTCACCCATTCTGGACATCCACCACCAGTGCCCGGGGCTCCCGCAGACCCGAGTTCACCAGTACAGTGCGATAGGCGCCGTTGAGCTTCGACACTTCGATGGTGTCCCGACCTTTGTCGCACCAGTACAGGTTGCCTCCCACCCAGTCCACAGCCAGCCCATCGGGGTTGCTGAGGCCAGTGCGGTGAAGGACCTGTTGGGAGAAAACAGAGATGTTGGGGCTGGACAGGGAGGAGCAGATCCCACCATGGCTCCTTGGGAATGACAACATGGAATCATTGAGTAGTTTGGGTTGGAAAGGACCTTAAGGTCATTCAATTCCAACCCTCAGCATCCCACTTCCTGGTCCTTCCCAATGATCCTCGCCAGTTCCCTTTCCTCACTCGTCTCTTCCCACCCACTGCTCTGGGGCAGCATGGAGCCCATCCCCGGTTGGGATGGGGATGCAGAACATCCCACAGCAGCCTGGGCTGATGCCCTGTGATGACCCCATGCAGTCACTGGTGGTGTCCCTGGGGCAGGAGATCAGCAAGGACCAATGGCTCCGGCTGCGGGTGCCTCAATCCCCACCTGAACGTTGCTGCCGTTGATGTGCATGCGGCGGATCATGCTGCCCTGCGTGGTGACATCAGTCCAGTAGATCATCTGCTCCCGGTAGTCGAAATCCAGCGCCACCGCATTGTTCAGCCCCTGGGAGGAAAGGAGAAGCATTGGAAGAGCCTTTCCTGCAGCACCTACAAGCAGCAGGACCCCTCTCCAACCCCCAGCTCCTCCCGAACCTGCTTGAGCAGCGTGTAGTTGGAGCCATCCAGGTTGAGCTTCCTCAGGTAGTACCGGTTGGCGAAGATGAGGAAGGGCTCTTCATCTGCACAGGGAAGCCAGGAGATGTGTCAGGGATGTGGGTCCCACCGCCCTCCCTGCCCCACTGCTTCCCAGCTCTCTTCCATAAGCCCAGGGGCAGCAGCTGTGTCTTGCGGAGCACTGTGACCGACTCCAGCACCAGCAGCATCGCTACAAGAGTGCCCGTGCCTCCTCCACTCTCACCTGTAACAGCTTTACAGCTGGTGGGGTTGCCAGGTTTGAGCTTGTAGCCCTCTATGCACAGGCACTTGTAGCTCCCCAGAGTGTTGATGCATTTCTGGCTGCAGGGGTAGGTGGTGGAGCACTCGTCGATGTCAATGCACGTCTTCCCGTCGTCCTTCAGCCGAAACCCAGGACGGCATCTGCACTGCAGGAGGCAACCCGGAGCTGTTAGACATATCCAGGGACGTGACAGGCATCGCCACGGGACAAGCGGGCTCGGGCACAGACAGCTTGCAGACACAAGCCCATGTGAACATCCCCTGCCCAGCTGGTGCAGGACGTGATGCTAAGAGTGGCTGTGGAGGAGGAAGGGAGCAGGAGAGCATCCCTTTGGCGGATGCTCCCGGCCTGTGAGCCCTTTACCTTGTACCCGATCTTGAGGTCCTCGCACTCCTGGGAACAGCCGCTCATCTTCTTGTTAAGACACTCATTGATGAAGCAGTTGAGCTCATCGGAGCCGTCTGCACAGTCATTGTTGTTGTCGCACAGCAGAGCCTCCGGGATGCACTTCCCGTTCTTGCAGAGGAAGAAGGAGTCGTTGCACTTGTTCTCTGCAGTGGGGAGACGGCAGCGGTCAGCAGAGGGGGAACCAGGCAGCCCCGCTCCCAACCATGGCCCCCATGGTACCTGGGCTGGTGCAACGCGGGTTCTTGGGCGCCTCATCCGAGTGGTCGTGGCAGTCGAACTCGCCGTCGCATTCCCACTGCCGGTTGCTGAGGCAGCGGCCGTTGGCGCAGCGGAACTCATGGGGACCACACGTGGGGTACTCTGCGGGACAGCAGCAGCTCAGGCGATGCGGGGAGCATCCAACCCCTCTCCTCATCCCACTCCCACACCAAACCCTTTCGGGATAATGAAGACTTTTCCAGGGTCCCATAGAATGGGTTGGAAAGGCCCTTAAGGTCATCCACTTCTAACACCACACTGAGCATGCATCAAAGCTCTGTCCAGCCTGGCCTTGAACATTGACAGGGATGAAGCACTCATCACTTCTTCAGGCAACCTATGCCAGTGCCTCTCCATCCTCACAGGGAAGAACTCCCTTATCTCAGGAGACCCAGTGCTACAGGAGATATGGCCCTCGCTGTCCCCCCCGGTCCCACGGGCACCCACCACACTCCGGGGACTCATCCGAGCCATCCCCGCAGTCATCATCATGGTCGCAGACAAAGTGCTTGGGAATGCACTGCCGGTTTCCACACATGAACTCCCGCTCATCACACGTGTTGTTGTACACTGCAATGAGGCACCACTGTCAGACCCCCCCGTCAGACCCCTCTGCCCTCCTGCCTGCCCCCTCAGCCCTCATCCCGTGGCTATGAACAGCACCCGGGTGCCTTTGGCTATTGCTCCTCCTCTCCTGGCAGTCAGAAAAAGGGACCCAGATATCCCCATGTCCCGGTCTGCTGCGACCATAGCGCTGCAGGATGAGGCATCCCATCTGCTCCCGATGGAGTGCTCTGCCTGCACTACACTCTGCTCCTCCAGCCCCCGGCCCTGCCAAGCATCAGCCCTTAGGGGACTCACAGCAGCCCGCAGCGAGGGTCTCATCAGCTCCGTCTGCACAGTCCTTGTCTCCATCACAGAGCCAGCGCTCCGGCACGCACACGTAGGTACCCGGGCACTGGAATGATCCCGCACTGCACGTGGTCAGCCCTGGGGCAGGGAGAAGCAGGAAGGAAGCCGGTCACCCCCAATGATGAGGGGGGGATACAGAACCCAGGAGAGCAGTGAGGACCGCGGCACAGGAAAGTAAAGGTGGGAGAAAGGATGAGCAGAGGGAAGAATGCACAGGGATGGAGGCAGGGACTGAGAGGGGTCAGAGCAGTGGCTGGAGCAGACTCACGGCAGCGGCTGTCTTCATCAGAGCCATCCCCGCAGTCGTCTGCCCCATCACACACCCAGAGCTTGGAGATGCAGCGGTGGTTGTTGCACTCAAACTGCACGGGGTAGCAGAACTTGTCTGGGAGAGGAGAGGAGGGGTCAGAGCTATGGCAATGCAGGGGGAAGGATGCAACGGTGACGGGCACTGGAGCTGCAGGACCAGTGCGGGATTCCCTGCTCTAGAGCTGGAGATGTTCCCCACTTCCTGAGCAATGGTTGGGGTTTGTTCAGGGGGGTTGGAACTAAAACCATAAACCAAGTGAGCCCTAAGTGGCCGCCTTCAAAATGACCCTGGGCACCAGTGTGAGCAATGCATTGGGCACAGTTAAAAGCCCAAGCTTGTGGAATAAGACTGTAGAGGGGGAAGAATCTGGAGCCTGGTCCTTGGCGAAGGGATGTCAGGGAGGGTCCTGCCCCCCCTCCTGCATGCCTGCATTCGCCACCCCATGCCATCACCCCGATGTCCCTTGCTCTCCCCACTCTGCCACTCACTGCAGTGGGTCTCGTCTTCTCCGTTCTCGCAGTCATCCTCTTTGTCACAGGTCCAGGTCATGGGGATGCATCTCCCGCTTGGGCAGGCGAAGTAATTGGCTGGACACTTGGGTTTCCTCCCACCTGGTTTGTGAAGGGAAACATCCAGAAGGGTGCTGGGGACACATCCTGCCTCATCCCAACCCGGAACCACCTGACTCCAAAGGTTTCCCCCCCAAAAGCCCTCGGTGGTCCCGCATCCATCAGCACCCTCCATGCAGAACGATGGTCCCAGTGTGCCAACAAAGCACCCACCACCCAAACGGACCCCAAAGGGACACCACCCATTGGGATGCCCCGGTTCTCCCAGGCCCGAGCCCCCTTTTCCTCTCCCTGCGCTCACCTGGGCAGTTGCGCTCATCCGAGTAGTCCCCGCAATCATTTGCCCCATCGCACACCCAGCTCGGGGCATAGCACAGGGACGTGTGTTCACACTTCTGGAACGTGGTGCCCTTCACCCCCAGCTTGAAGTAGCTGCTGCAGTCAGTGGCGGCTGCAAGGAACCACACGAGGAGCCTCATGTGAGGGGTGCCCTTTGGTCCCACCATGCAGCATCAGCCCTCCCCTGTAGCCAACAGCCCTTCCCTCCCAAGAGCAGCACTGAGCACCAGCCCTGTGAGCTGCTGGGACCACGTTAAGCACTTTGGATGGGCTATGGGGTGCTGAGGGAACAGGACGGCATGGAGGGATGCAGTGATGCACTGACGGGACAGGAGGCAGGGCCCTTCTCCCTCATCCCAAGGACTGAACCACAGTGCAGGGACCCAGAGCTGTGCCCACAGGCGCAGAGGGCAGGAGCAGCTCCATCAGGGCAGAGCTGGGAGCAAGGGGCAGAGCTGGGGCACTCACTGCAGTTCATTTCATCCGAAGCATCCTCGCAGTTGATGAGCTGATTGCAGCGGCTCGAGTTCCCGATGCAGGTCCCGTCCCGGCAGCGGAACTCGGTGGCAGCACAGCTGGTTTCTGGAAGGGGGAAGCCCCACAGGGGATGAGGCTGGGAGGGGGGACCCAGCAGCCCCCATACACCCCGTGCCCGGCACAGCTATGGGCCGCCTGATCCTGTACCCCCATCTCTGGTGTCCTTCTGGCTGAGACCTGGTGTCTCTCCAGCTCAGCACCCTCTGCCTGGAGCTGGATGAGCTCAGGGGAACTCCTGCTCTTCCCTGCTGGTTCTGAACCAAGCAGCCCTGCAGGGATGCTTGGGGGAGCAGGGAGCCGTAAGGAGCAGCGATGCTGCACCTTGCCATCGCTTTGTGCTCCTCCTGCTGACTGCTGCTCCTAGGTGCTGTGCTCTGGGTGCCGCATGGCAATGCTCAGGAGCTCTTCCTCCCGAGCTATCAGGGGCTGAGCTTACAAAGTACAAGCAGCATGAGCAGGATTTAAACCTTGGACTCTCCATGAAGCCCTGGCTCTGCTCTGATCCTGTCAAGCTCAAGGTAACCCCTTCCCGACGCTGCTGTCCCTGTCCCCGGCAGCTGACAGAGCCCTGGCAAGGGCTGGCCAGGAGCCAGGCAGCATCCTTACTGTTACAGGGCACTTCGTCCGAGTTGTCCCCGCAGTCATCCACACCATTGCACCAGTAGCGGCTGGCGATGCAGCGCCCGTTCATGCAGTGTAGGTAACCCTTCTTGCACTTGCGGCTGCCTGCGAGGGGGGACAAGGAGGAGGAGGTGAGGGTGAGGGCGTCCCAGCTCCTCAGGGACCCTTCAGCAGGAAGAAGAAGCAGGCAGGATTAGCAGAAGGGCTCCCTGTGCCAGCAGCATCCCATGCTTAACCCTGTGCCAGCAGCATCCCATGCTTAACCCTGTGCCGGCAGCATCCCATGCTTAACCCTGTGCCGGCAGCATCCCATGCTTAACCCTGTGCCGGCAGCATCCCATGCTTAACCCTGTGCCGGCAGCATCCCATGCTTAACCCTGTGCCATCAGCATCCCATGCTTAACCCCGTGCTGGCAGCATCCTATGCTTAACCCTGAGCTGGCAGCATCGCAGGGTGAAGCATCGCCTTTGGCCAGCTGAGACCTCTCCAGGTCAGTGTTAGAAAAGGGATGCTGCAGCCCCACTGGATCAGGCTCAAGGTGTTCCACTCTCCATCCTGCCCCCCCAAACTGGAGCACTTAAAGCCTGGATGGACTTGTCTCTGTGAGGGCAAAAGGGGCACAAGAAGACACCCAGGAGCCCTGTCTCCCTTTGCCAGCCAGAGCTGGGTGCCTGCGTGTGCTGGGGGTGCATGTGTGTGTGTGATCAAAGCAGCAAGAGGAGGAACCTTACTGCAGTAGGACTGCTTCTCATCTGACTTGTCCTTGCAGTGGACGACGCCATCGCAGGTCCGGCTGAAGTCAATGCAGTCGCCGTTCCCACACTCGAACTCGTCGTGCACGTTGCAGGTGGAATTCAGGGCTGGAAAGGACACGGGGGAACGTCAGGGATCGGCCTCTCCTGCCCTTCCCATCCCCACCAGCTCCCGCTTCCGCATCCCCATCACCTTTGCAGGTGAGATCCTCCTGCAGGACACGCTCCCCACGGCAGGAGCAGTTGACGTGTCCCGTGGGAGTGAGCAGGCAGAGGTCCTGGCAGCCGCCGTTGTTCACCCTGCATGGGGACAGCTCACCTAGGACAGAGGGAGAGCGGTCACACCAGGGACAGAACCAGTGGCCCCTTCCCCTTCTCCTCCCCAGGCAATTCGGGTGGCACTATGGGGATGCACAGGGTTGGGGCACCCAGTTCTGCAAGGAGGATGCCCTGGGAAGAGCACAAAGAGGGAACCCTCCAGCCTGCACAGGGTCTGGAGATGGAAACGCCTTGGCTTGAGGGTCCTGAAGGGGCAATACAGGATGGTGGGATGGGTTCTCCGTCCCCTGGCACTGCCTGGATGGGGCTGAGAGGGGGCAGAGGCAGCGATCTCCGCATCCTTACAGCTGTCTGTGTCGTTGGCCACGGCAATGATGCCCATGGGCTGCTGGGGGATGTCAACACGCAGGAGCTTCATGTCAGTGCCCACATACTTGTTGGCTCGCTGCACAGCCCTGCGCACCCAGTCCGTCCAGAAGATGTAGTCACCATAGACAGCCAGGCCAAAGGGGTGCACGGGCTCTGATTTCAGGATCACCTGCAGGACATGGACACACCATGAGCACAAGGGACACCAAACCAAAGGCAGCCTGTCCCTGTGTGTCCCTTGTGCCCTTGGACATCACACCAGCCCCATCCCTGCGCTCACGTGGCGGTGGGAGCCGTCGTATTCACAGCGCTCGATTTTGTCCAGTGTGGCATCAGAGAAGTAGATCTTCTCAGCCTTGTGGTCAATGGCCAGCCCATTGGGTGTCCGTATGTCCTGGTCGATGATGATGAGGACGTTGGCACCAGAGAGGGTGGCACGCATGATGCTGGGGTGCTGCTCATTCCAGTTGGTCCAGAACATCAGGCTGGAAGGGGAGAGATAACGCAATGGCTTTACAACCCTAACTCTCTGTCACATACACATTGGCTCAGTACACCCCTCTGCTCTGGGGCTTCCAGGGACTTTAGGGTGGATGGGATGTTGTGGGGTGGGAAAGGGACAAATGAGGCCATTGCAGCCAGCTGGGCAACGTGATGCCTCATGGAACCAGCCAGGCAGGGAAGGGGATGGGACTTTGGAATGCTGAATGATGCATGGGGACCTTTCCTCCATGGGTCCAACACTGTCTGTGCTGGGAACTGGTGCTTCCACCCCAGTGGAGGGGTGTCCTGGATGCTGGGCCTATGGACCACGCATGGACACTCACTTCTGACACTCATCCAGCACGAAGGCACGGGGGTGATCGTCCCCTGACATGGTGATCACCGTCTCCCTCTCGAAGGCACCCACGCGGCTCTGGTCCACGGTGTGGCGGGTGATGGTGGAGGTGGTGTAGCTCGTCCAGTACAGCGTGTCCCAGCCGCGGTGGTACGCCAGCCCCTCCACCGAGCCCACGTCTGCAAGGGGAGGTGCAGGCCAGGGGCTCGTCAGCCAGTGATGGCCACGGCACCCGGATGCATCTTCTTTGGCAACCTGAAGTTATTCTGATTACACCCCCCTCAGAGGCTCTGGCGGCTTTACCACCACCTGAAGGGTGCAGGACCGGGCTGGTGTTTGTGTCAAGGGGTGAGATGGGACCCCCTCCATCTCACTGAGGAGCCTCCTGGGCTTTAACACTTCCTTAAAGGAAGGCTGAGCAATGTTCATCAATGACAAAACAAGGACTTGAACTCGTGCTCTGATCATCAGCCCTGCACCGGCCAGTTCTGGTCCTCCTGTCCCCACAGCATCTGTACCGCAAGGGGAAGGTTCTCCCTCTGCCAAGGGAGAGCTGAGACCCAGAGGCACAACACGACAAGACAAAGACTTGTGGCCAAGCAGGGAGTCATCTCCAGCTCCCAGGCCAGGAACTTGAACTGCTCACCCATCCTTCCCCCTAATGACCAGCAAAAGGCTTAATGAACCATCTGCGAGAGCTGTGCCCTGCCCTGCTGATCTCAGTGACAGCATCCATCCCGAGTGCCAAATGCAAATACCCTCATTAGCAAACACATCCATAACCCTTTGCTGGAGCTGCTCCCCAGTGGCAGAGCAGCAGACGTGGCCTTTCCAAGTGCCGCAGGAGCCAGTGCAACCACCTGAGCGCAGAGGCTGGAGGTGAGGATGGGGCAAGGATTGCTCAGGCTCAGCGGCTCTGTCTTGGAAGTCAAACGCAAGCACAGAGCAGCTCCCAGACTTGCTGCAGTGCCTGCCCACGTGCACGCCTCAGCCTCGTGATACGCTCTGCTTGCCAGAACAAGCTCTGCAAGGCTGCTCCTAACGCCTGCGTCCTCCACCACAGGCTGCTGCCTCTTCCAGAGGCTTTGGAGAGAGCGCGCAGCTGAACCCTTCACATTTACCGCTGCCAACGCCTCCGAACACCAAAACACATTGACTTTGGGGGAGGAAAGAGGGAGGTCAGGACGGGGAGAACACAAAAGAGGGGTGTGAGGGCTCAAAGAGCCCTTTGGCACTCACTCTCCACAATGGTCTTGCGCCCGGTGCCGTCGTCGTTGATCTGCTGGATGTTGCCAAAGTGGATGTCGCTGTAGAAGATGCGGTTGCTGCCCTTGGAGCCGTAGCGGTAGTCAAAGGCCAAGGCAATGACGTTCTTCATGTGCTCCGCATCCTCGAAGGGCTTGATGGGCGCGTTGAGGTTGTTCTCGTCTGATAGGTGGATGCTCTTGAGGATGGTGCGCTCCGAGTACAGCAGGTAGCCATCGTAGTCCCGGCAGCTCACCCCGTCCTCGGACAGCATGCCATGGGCACAGGCACACGTCCTCTGCCCGCTGCCACGGAACAGGCAGAGCTGCTGGCAGCCCCCGTTGTTCTGAGCACAGATATTGGTGCCTGGGGAGGAAAAGGGGGATTGTTGGAGGGACCGGGCAGGCTCTGTGTAGGATGCTCCCTCTCAGCCGCTATTCCCTGCTCCCCCATTCCCAGAGGAAGCTGATCCCGCATTCCTGAACGCACCCTTCTGCCTGGCCCGGTTGAAGACTTTGATGTCCTTGAGCTGCACACCGATCCCTGTCCGCAGCGACACCGACTCGGTGGCGTTGTCCTTGTTGCCTCTTTTGATGGAGCCATTTGCATGAGTCCTAAAGAAAGCATGGAGCCACTGAGCGACAGACATGGGGCCAAACCCAGCAGCACCCTATGGTGGGACCCATAGCACCCACCTTCCAAGGCACCTCCAACACCACCGCATCCCTTGCGCCCCGTACCTGTCGCTCCAGTAAATGTACTCCTCAAAGACCGACACGGAGAACATGTCCATGTTGTTGCTGGACAGAACAACCTCTCGGTTTTCACCCGTCTCCAGGTCAATCCGTTCTATCTTGTCTGTCCGGGCATCGCACCAGTAAAGTTTTCCGTCCTGAGGTGATGAGAAAGCAGCTGAATCAGCAACGGAGCAGTGCATTGGGGTGCCACAAAGGAACCCTCTGCATCTCCCACCAAAGAGCTCCTTTGGAACAACCCCCCCTAGAGAAGAGCCTCCATGGCCCTGGCAAAGCCCTGTCCTACCAGCAGGAGCATAGCTGTAGGGACCCCTGGGCACACTGTACCTCGTAGTCAACGGATATCCCATTGGGCCAACTGATGCTGACATTAACCAGCACCATCCTCTCCGTGCCATCCAGGCGCGAGCGTTCAATGCGGGGGTACTGCCCCCACTCGGTCCAGAACAGGTACCTGCAGGGGACAGCACGGATGTGACCAAGGGGCTGGGCAGAAACAGCATCCTTGGGCCTTTTGGACAAACACTTCTTCCCCTCATCCCTCTACACCAGATCCCTGCTGCTCTGCCAGGATCCCACATGCTTGCAGGGAAAGGAGCGCTGCATTCAGCTGGATGCAGCCCAGAAACCAGGCACAGACATCCCACATCCTCCATCCTTCCCTGGATCCAAGCAACTCCCCTCTCCCCGTGACTGGCTGAAGCTGGAGCTGCAGCATCTCACCCCTTCTCTGGATGGACCGTGATGGCCCGCGGCTTGTCCAGCCCTTGGGAGATGACCACGTAGCGGAAGGACCCATTCAGCCTGGCCACCTCGATCACATCAAAGCCCTGGTCCGTCCAGTAGATGTTTCCTGCAGAGAGGGGATGGTGACCACCACCATGAGCTCTGATCCCATCCATTCCTCCCTGCTCCAGAGCCCCATCTCACCGGCGATCCAGTCCACAGCAATGCCCTCCACGCGGCCAATGCCATTGGTGACCACGTCCTCCCTCCACGTCTGGTCCCGCTTGGCCCGGCTGATGGTGCTCAGACCCATGTCCACCCAGTAAATGGTGTCGTTCTCTGCCAGGCAGGAGAGTGGGTGTCAGTGACCACCTCTGGGGCACCCCAAGAGTGGCACAGACCCCAAGGCCCCAGTGTGAGGACCTGAATCCCTCCCTCACCCGAAGCTGCTGAGGGGAGATGCTGTAGGGCAGAGGAAGGTCTGGGGATGGTCCCCTCATACTCCCCAGGCTCTCCAGGCCCATTGTCCTGCTCCCAGCCCCTGCATCACCTGCATGGAAGTCGATCCCCACGGCCAAGGAGGTTCCTGACACAGGCACAAGAGCATCCGACTTGTCATTGGGGTCCAGGGGAATGCCACGTATCCCCTCGTGGACTGAATACAGGAGGAAGGAGCCAACACCTGTAACACAGATGGCAGGGGGTGATGCTTACATGGGCAGCACTGTGGTTTCTCAAGGAGGGAAGGATGCCCCTGCACGATGTAACCAGGATGAGCATAAGGAGGAAAACGGTGGCTTTCACCGCCACGCTGGGCAGTGGGAGGGATGGCAAACCTTATGGAAAGAGGGCAGGGAACAGAGTGTGGGATGAGGTTGCGGATGGCTGGGGCAGGAACACAATGAACAGCCTCAAAGCCCTTCCCTGCTCAGCTCTGCAAAGGGGCTGTGTTACAGCGAGCCCTGTCCTGGACCCCCTGGAGGCTGCAAGCCCCCTGTTCAAGGGGCTCTGACCCAAGGGACACAAGGTACGAGCAAAGCCTCTATGCAGAGCGCTGGCAAAGGCTCTGCACCGCATCTGGGTCAGGGCAGTGCTTGTTATGCAGTCCCTGCCCTGACCCAGATGGTGCAGCAGCTCTGCCAGCGCCCTCCAAAACACCAAGAACATTCTGCACACAAAGAGCCTTTGAGAGGCCCTGGCAGTGACCCGGCTCTTCCCTCCCAAGGCAGATGATGGCAAACCTGGCAGGGAATGGGGATCTGCAGAGCAAACGCCTCCCAGCCCCATCCCCAGTGACCCAACAGGGAAGTTCAGGTTGGATATAAGGAAGTTCTTCACGGTGAGGGTGGTGGGACAGCGGAATGGGCTGCCCAGAGACGTGGTAAATGCTCCATCCCTGGCAGTGTTCAAGGCCAGGGCGGACAGAGCCTTGGGTGACACGGTCTAGGGCTCTCCTCTAGGCTGGAACTGGATGATCATAAGGTCCTTTCCACCCCAAACCATTCTATGGTTCTATGATTCCATGGCTGCACAGCACCATGCGGCACAGCAGAGCTGCGGTATGCAGCAGGCATGGGGGGGTCTCTGTGCTCACCTTCACAGGACTGCTGCCCACTCTTCAGGCTGTAGCCCGCAGTGCACATGCAGGACCGGGAGGTCTCGGAAGTGGGGAGGCAGAGCTGGGAGCAGTCCCCGTTGTTTTGGCTGCAGGGGTTGGTTCCAGCTGCCGTGGGGAGAGAAGGGGTTGAGGATGGGCTCAGACAACCACCAGGTCACCGTGGTCCAGCTCTGGGCCCTCCTGGCACCCCGGCCGCTGCACAGCCTGGTGCTCACCTTGCTGGATGCTCTCATCGTACACCTTCATGTGCATCACCAGCGTGGTGCTGTTGCGCAGCACCGTCACCTCCGTCCCGTCCTTCTTGTTGCAGGTACCCATCCTCTCCGAGGCCTGGTCAGCCCACCAGAGCTTGTCGCCTGGGAGGAGAAGACAGGAACATGCAGCAGCTTTCCCTCATCCCCTCCCATCCCAGGAGCAAAGGGCAGTGGATCCACATGGATTTACAGCCTGGAGAAAGGGGCCTGAGCTCAGCCTTTGATGGAGAAGCATCCCCTGCACTGCTGATGAGGTGGCCGCAAGCAGCCTGTGCTTGGGCTTCATGAATGGTACCCATCACCCTGCCAGCTCTCACCCATGATGGCCAGGGCAGTTGCCTTGCTCAGCTGGCTCTTGATGGACTCGATCACCTCCAGGTTGCTGCCGTCCAGGTTGCATCTATTGATGGTGCCGTTGCCAGAGCTGATCCAGTACAGCTTGCTCTCTGGGTAGTCAATGGCCAGTCCTAGAAAGCAAAGGACCATCAATGTCCAGCACCTGGGGACCATCCATCACCATGTGGGAAGCAGGATGATGGCAGAGCAGATGGGGTGATGCAGAGGACAGGCACACAGGGTCAGGGTGACCCAGCACAAACCAGCTGCCGACCCCTATGCAGCTCAAGGCTTTTAGGGCCGGGAAGGGTACCGTGGGGTGGTACTGGGGGTGCGGGGGGGTCCATACCAACAGGCGCTTTCTGGTTGGTGAAGAGCAGAGTGCGGTTGCTGCCATCCATGTTGGCCACGCTGATGTTGTCCCCATCTGTCCAGTAAATCTTCCTGTAGCAGTGAGGGGACATTGAGCACAGTGACCCCCACGCAGCTCTGATGCCCCCCCAGCCCTCCCTGCTCTCCATCCCTCTCCCCTCTCCCTGCACAGCCCTGCAGCATCCCCACTGGTGTGGGACCGGTGCAGCCAGGCTGGCATGCACAGGAACACAGCTCCTGCTGCTGACAACCACACACAGCCCCCGGCTCCTCTCACACGCCTCCTACATGCTCTGACACATCGGGAGAGCAACCTGCTCCCTCCACCTCCACACGCGTGTGCACACGTGTGCCTGCACATACACCTCCTCCTGCTCCCACAGCCCTGGCGTGACCCCCCCCCAGGTCTGCAGCACCGCTTACCCCTGGAGGGGGTGAACCACCAGGCAATGAGGCTTGTCCAGCCCCTGGATCACCGCGTTCTTGAAGGAGCCATCCAGCCGAGCCACGTTGATCTGCTTCTTGTTGGCATCATAGCTGGTCCAGAAGAGGTTTCTGGAGATCCAGTCCACGGAGAGGCCATGAGCATTGGGCAGGTCTGAAAGGGAACAGAGAAAGGAGACTTGTTAGCAGTGAGAATGGCGCTGGGATGATGCTCCGATGAAGAGGAAGGGCGACCTCATGGAGCCAAAGCCTCTGCCTTGCTCTGATGGGACGATGCTCATCCGCACCCACCCGCAGAGACAACGGTCTCCACACCAGTGCCGTTGATGAAAGCTCTCTTGATGGTCTGGGTGCGGACATCAGACCAGTAAATTCGCTGCTCCAGGGCATCGTAGTCCACCACGGTGACGTTGTCGATGTCAGGCACCGTGAAGGAGATGATGTAGTTGTAATAGGGGTTGTCAATGTCCACACCGCGGATCTCCATCTGCCGCGCGTACAGCAGGAACTTCTTAAACTCTGGGGAGGAGAACAAGAGGGGGGGGGTGGGACCTGCTCTGCAGAGCCAGCCCCAAAGCATCCACCCCCCCTCCTCACCCTATGATGGCCCGGTCAGACCCTTACCATAGCAGGTCACGTTGTCCTTGTCCAGCTTCATGAGGTGGGGACAGGCACAGGACAACGTGCGGTTGTAGTTGATGAGGCAGAGGTGGGAACACGGCCCTTTGCCCCCATTGGCTTCACAGGGATTGGGAGCTGCAAAGGGGGTAAAACTGATCAACGTCCCTATTGCAGGGGGCCTTAAAGAGCTGCAGACCTCGCAGACCTCAGCCTGCCCCATTGAGGAGCTGGGACCCCTCAGCCTCATCACCCCAGAACACCCCTTTGCCCTCACCGCTCTCCCCACAGCCCATCCCATTGCCTGTGCACCCCCCCCCAGGGCTCACCCAGGGGCTGCCGGGAGGGGTGATAGACCTGCAGGTCGAAAGGCTGCGTGTTGGTCCTCTGCACCACCGTCACGTTGTGCCCCGTCCACTTGTTGGCCTTGGCCAACGTGTTGGTGCGCCAGTCGGTCCAGTAGACCTCCCCGCCGTACAGGGTGACGGCGAAGGGATGCGACAGGTACTCGTGTCCCCGTAGCACCTCAATGTGCCCCGTCCCATCGTATAGGGCAGAGTAGATGGCGTCTGACCTGCGCACAGCAGAGCCAAGCACAGGGCTGTAACCCCAAAGGGTTGAAGCAGCCGCCTCCTCTGCTCCGTTTCGTGCTGCGGAGGAGGAGGATTTGCACCAGTGATGAGAGCCCCCGCAGAGGACAAAACCCACAGCAAAGGCTGGGATGTGCCGCAGGCACAAACAGACCCCGCAGAGCAAAGCCTTCTGCTCCCGGCCCAGCAGACAAATGGCAGCACAACACAGGAGCAATGGGGAAGGAGCTGGGAGGGCTGAGTCCCAGAGGGGACGGGAGCTGTGGGGCAGCATCCTGGTCCTACCTGGCGTCAATCCAGAGGATGCGCTTCTCCAGGTAGTCCACGGTGAGCCCATTGGGCCACCCTCCAGAGCCCGTCTCCTTGTGGATGGTGCGCCGGCCCGCGCCGCTCATGGAGGCAGCCTCAATGCGGGGCAGGCTGGCATCCCAGTCTGTCCAGAACAGGATCCTACAGGGAGCAGCGAGCAGGGACTGTCAGCACAGGGATAAGCTCTGCTCCCGAGCCCGCAGCAGGATGTGTGCCCAAGCCTGGCCTCACACCATAAAGATGCTTGCCCTGGGGACCGATGTCCACTCCTGCCTTACCCATAGCGAGGGTCCAGGGCGATGGCGCGGGGATGCTCGATGTCCCCAGCCAGCAGCGTGGTCCGCATGGTGCCATCCAGCTTGGCCACCTCGATCTGGTCCAGGTTGCTCTCCACCCAGTAGATGTTGCCAGCGATCCAGTCCACAGCCAGCCCCTCGGGGGTGGCCAGCCCGTACTGTATGACCACCTCGAAGCTGGTCAGAGCTGTGGGGCACAGCACCGGGCAGGCTCAGGTGGGTGCCTCTTCCCCCACCACTGTCACACCCCGCTCCTGAACAGCTCCATAGGGGTCTGCTTCATCCCCAAATGGGGCCTGAACCCCAAAGGACTCAGCCCCACGTCCGTGGTCCTCGCTGGGCTCTCGCTGCCCCAGTGCGGGCGTCCCCTCCCATGGCTCTGCAAGCACTGATGGGGAGGGGGCCTGGCTTTGTGCTCCCAGCTGCTGGGATGCAATTACCATTAGGGAAGTGTTGGGAATTCCAATTAACTCCTACATAATGAGCAGCTTCAGAGAGCAGAACCCGATCGCTACAGGGGCTGTGGACTCCGGTAGCTGCACCACCGCAGGGTGCCAAGGAGTCACGGACTGCGCCCAATCCCAACCTGCATCCCTGCCTTCGCATCCATCTGGTCCCCACCAGCTTCCTCCATGCCCTCACAGCTACGCACCCCCATTCTCAAGCAGCTTTCCCCTGTAGATCTTGTCCTCCACCACGTCGGTCCAGTACAGCGAGCTCTGGTTGAGGTGGAAGTCCAAGGCGATGGTGTTGCGCAGCCCGGGGACCAGGACGCTGTAGTCGCCCCGGTGCAGGTCAATCCTGCGGATCTCGTGGCGGTTCGAGAAGATGATGAACGGCTTGAAGGGGTCTGGGGGGAGCAGGGAAGGGTCAGAAGCAGGGCACAGACCCTGTCTCTTGGCCCCAGCTCCATCTACTGCCCTGCACAGCAAAGGGATGCTCGTGCCAGGCGGGGACAGCGAAGGGTCTGCTCTCCCCCAGGACGTGATGCTGCCGCCTCCAAGAGCAAGGGGAGGACAACTCCATCCCCTGCATCCCCCCTGCACGCACCCAGGCTGCGGCAGCTCTCTCCATCAGGCTCCAGCATCCAACCCTCGTAGCAGGAGCACTTGACGTTGTACTTGTCCTGCTCGCACTTCTGGCTGCACTTGAGGTGCTTGGCACAGTAGCTCTGGATCTGGCAGGTCTTGTTGTCTGAGCCCAGCTCCATCCCCAGAGGACAGGAGCAGACGATGCCCTCGCCCGGGGCCACGGTGCAGTTGTGGCTGCAGCCGCCGTTGTTGAGGGAGCACTGGTCTATGGGGAGAGGATGCGCGCGTCAGGTCCCTGCCGGGGAGCCCCAGCGTGGCAGCACCCAGCTCCGCACCCACTCACCGCAGAGCTCGCCCTCATCGGAGCCGTCCCCGCAGTCGTCGGAGCCGTCGCAGAGCTTCTCGGGGGGGAGGCAGATGGAGGTGGTGTTGGCGCAGGTATGGGAGGGGGGTTTGCACACCAGCGACTCGCAGTTCTCCTCGTCCGAGTTGTCCTCGCAGTCGCTGTCCCCGTCGCAGACCCAGGCCTTGCTGATGCAGCGGGCTGCCAAGGGGCACAGACGCAGAGATGATGTTATTTAGAATCATAAAGGTTTGGGTTAGAAAGGACCTTAAAGCTCATCCGGTTCCAAACCCCGGCCATGGGCAGGGACACCTCACACTGGACCAGGTTGCTCCAAGCCCCATCCAACCTGGCCTTGAACACTGCCAGGGATGGAGCATCTATCACTTCTCTGGGCAAACTGTGCACCAGTGCATTACCACCCTCACAATAAGGAACTTCTTCCTTATCTCCGACCTGAACTTCCCCTGTTTCAGTTTAAACCCATCACCCCTCATCCCATCACTGCAGTCCCCGATGAAGACAAAGCACCCTGAGCTGATGCCCCTCCACCACTGCCACTGTCCCCACCGAGCCCAGCTTACATGGGCAGCGGTTCCCCCCATCCCATGTGCCCTCACCTGAGTCCTTGCAGCCAAACTTGACATTGGGGTCGCAGGCATGGGTGACCCCCTCGCAGTTCTTCTCATCACTGGAGTCCATGCAGTCCGTGTCGCCATCGCAACGCCAGCGCATGGGGATGCAGAGCCCATCCAGCCGGCACTGGAACTCATCAGTGTGGCAACCTCCGGGTGGGCGCGTGGCTATGGGGGGGACACAGACACCCGCTCACTGCTTTTGCCACCATGAGGTGGGAACTGAGCTGGGGGGGTGCTCAGGCATTGAAAGGGTCGGAGGCACCCAGAGATGCAGGAGTGGGATACGTGGGTGGGCAGAGGATGCTGCACAATTCCCACCCTGGAAGTGCTTAGGCAGGATGAGAGCAGAGCTGATGCTCCACCTGGTCCATCCCTGTGGGACTCACCCTGGTTGGTGCAGTTGGCGTGGGTCTCGTCGCTGTAGTCCCCACAGTCGTTGTCCCCATCGCAGGTCCAGTGCACGGGGATGCAGCGCCCGCTGTTGCACTTGAACTGGTTGCTGGAGCAGGAGTGGCTGCAGCCCGCCTCGTCGCTGTTATCCCCACAGTCATTGTCTGGAGAGGGAAAAGGGAGCAGGAATGGGCTCAGAGGGTGCCCGGGAGGGGGGGTTGGTGGAGGCACAGCAGGAGGGAAGAAGGCAGAGACCCCCCCCCTGCCCCAGGAGGCAGCCAGGGGAACGGGAGGAACAGCAGGGATGGGGACGGACCACACCGACAGACAGGACATGGGGTGATAGGCAGCACCTCGGTGCTGGACCCCCATCAGAGAGGTCCCGGCCCCCCGCCTCCCGCCACAGCACCAGCAAAGCACATAGAAAATGAGACACAGAAACTGCATAGATCAGCCATGTACCTGGGGGGGCACCAGCAGCAAGGGGCTGGCTCTGCTCCACCGGGGAGCGGAGCTGGGTGGTGGCGCACTCCTGTATGGAGCGCATCCATTGGGAGGTTGGGCTGGAATGGCCAATTGGGGGGGGTTCTCTTGCCTGGAGGAACCCCCATTGCCCGCTGATGGGCAGAGGGAGCTTTAGTTTGATAGTGCTGGACAACGGCAATGCAGCCCCTCTGCCTGCCCTGCACAAGGCAAGGGACTGGCTTGGCTTACTGGGGGGCTCTGCTCCATGGCAGATGCCTTCCATGGGCATGGGAAAGAGCCTTGGCTTCCCCTGCACTGGGGAGCTTGTGATGGGCACAGGGATGATGGCACCGGTGATGCTGTCGTAGCTTCACCATCCCCAGCTCCTGCAGCTTCGCTCCCTGGTACCCAGCACAGGGACATCACCAGTGTCTGGAGCAGCAGCGCACAGAGGGGGCAGGTTTGGGGGTTACTTGGGGCCAGGTTGGGGGGGTCTGGTGCATGTTGATCTATGCACTAACCGGTAGGCTTTGGACAGTTCTTTTCGTCAGAGCCATCCCCACAATCTTTTTCTGAAACACAGAACCAACCAAGACAGGAGAGTGGGCACAATGACAAACGAAACACCAACAGCACACGCACAGAGGGGGGGCCCAAAACCAGCGCTGACACCGGGACGTGAACACTGACATGGAAGAGGGACACACACAGAGGGGCTGCACAGGCACCCGAGCGGCCCGGGGAGGCGAGAGCAGACGCAGGTGCCTGGTGGGATGCTCCATGCATCCGTTCCTATGGCTGCCAGCACTGGTGGGTCCCTGGGGTGGCTCAGAGCTGGGGCTGCCCATGCAGCTCCCTGCTGACCCCCGGCACCAGCACGTGCACGCTGCAGCTCTGAAGGGCTCTCGCCTGCTCTGAAGCCATCAATTAAAGCTGCTGGAATAAACCTGTGCGGAGGGAAAGCAGCCTCGGGCCAAACCCTCTCTCCCAGCTTGGCCTTGGAAGCAGATGTGAGGCCAGATGTGAGCTCACTGGGAGACCTCTCCTGCCTTCCCCGGGGCTACAGGCTCTGGCTGAGCAGCACAGGCTGCTCCACGCTCATCCCAAACACTGGGGCAGAGCTTTGGCCGCTTCACAAAGAACACCAAGATCTGCCGCAATGATCCCTTGCTGGCTGTTCCTGCGGCACCCAAGGGCAGCCAAGGAAAACGAGCATGGATGCGGGATGCGGATCCAGCTTCAGTTAATGCCTCCTCCCTCCAGGGCATGGGCTCTGCTGTTCAAATGGCCCCTGCAGGACCAGGGCTGGCACCCCTGCGTCTGGTCTCGCCGTGCCCTCAGCCGCAGTGGGGCCGGGGTTCCTCACCGTTATCACACCGCCAGTTGATGTTGATGCAGCGCCCGTTGTTGCAGGTGAACTGAGTCAAGGGGAAGCAGGTCGGGTAGGCTGCGGAGGAGGCAGAAGCACCATCAGTGTGTGTGTGTGTGTGACCCCCTGCATCCCAGCCCTCACATCCCCAAGGGATGCTCACCGCACGAGGCGGACTCGTCGGAGCGGTCCCCGCAGTCATCATCCAGGTCACACGTCCAGGAGATGGGGATGCAGCGACCACTGGCACAGGAGAACTGGTTGGGGGAGCAGGTCCGAGCTGGTCCAGGGAAGAGAAACAGAGCTTTAGGAGCTTTGCAAGGGGAAAGGTGGGAACAAACCCCCCTGCGAGGCAAAACTGGCTGCAAAGTGGGCAGCGTGCAGAGAAGATGCTGAGTTCAATGAAGGCTGTGGATCAGCACATCAGTGCGAGCTCTCCTGCTGCTCCCTAAGGATGAGGCAGGCTCCTCACCCGAGCACGTGGAGTTGGACTCATCCTCGTTGTTCCCGCAGTCATTGTCCCCATCACAGAGCCAGCGGTTGGGGATGCAGCGGTTGTTCTTGCACTTGAAGCGGTCAGAGGGGCACGTGTGCTGGTCTGCAGGGGGGACACAAGCTCAGGACCTGCCCTTCATCCCACCCCCATTCCCTTCCACATCTGCTGGGGAGAAAAACTGAGGCAGATAAAGGCAGGGATGGAGGGATCCTCATCAGCGTTTCCTCCCTCGACTGCTTGAGCCTGCTCCCTTCCTAGAGGTCCTGGCTGCCCAACCCCACATCTTAACCCAAACCCCGGTGCCCCCAAACCACGGCCCCACCACGCAGGAGGCAGCTACGCACGGCAGAGCTCCGGGGCCTCATCGCTGTTGTCCAAGCAGTCGTTGTCCCCATCACACTTCCAGCGCTCCTGGATGCAGCGGTTGTTCTTGCAGGCGAACTCCCCGGGCTGGCACTGCGGAGGGGGGACGTAGGACGGGTTGGCTGGCAAGGGAAAAGCAAAGGGAAGGGATGATTGGAACCCAGTGCAGGGCAGCAGCGAGGACAGTCCTGCGTCCCCAGGCTGGCAGCCCCGAGGGCACTGGTGCCCATGTGCACAGAGCACACGATGGAGGAGGCACCAGCACAGCTTCACCCCTCTCCTTTAAGCCGGCGAAGCACGGCCCTGCCCAGAACCCATCCCTCCCCTTCACTGGCAGCACCGGGCAGGTCCTGCATGGAGATGCCACCACGGATCTCTCCCCGCTGGCATCCTACCCTGGCACGTCACAGTGTCCGGCCCCAGGGTCTGGTCCTCGGCACAGGCACACTGCCGGCCCCGCGGCGTGGCCAGGCACAAGCTGCTGCAGCCACCGTTGTTGACGCGGCACTTGTTGGAGCCCACTGCGGAGGCAAAGCAGGGGTGAGAAGGGGGCTCCGGTCCTAATGGGCCTCCTAACGCTGACCCCAGGACTCCTTCAACAGGCTGCACAGCTAGAACCCAGCCACGTAAGGCAGCAGGGACCCCTCAGGCTGAACTAGCCAGGAAGGGAAGGGAAGGAAGGAGAGAAAAGGCTGGAGGGGCAGGGGATGAGGGATGGTGATGGACATACAGGGGTATGGCCAAAAGGAAGCAAAAAGGGGTGGGGGGCTGCTTGGGTGGGGCAGTCTCCAGCCCCCCATCTCTTGTGGGGCAGGTCCCAACAGTGCCAGGCAGATGGTGAGGAGCTGGCGCAGGGTGCCCAAAGAATTGGTGAATGCTCCATCCCTGGCAGCGTTCAAGGCCAGGTTGGATGGGGTTTGGAGCAACCTGCTCTGGCGTGAGGTGTCCCTGCCCGTCAGGGGTTGGAACCGGATGAGCTTTAGGTCCTTTCCAACCCAACCCATTCCACGGCTCTATGTGGCCCCAGCACCTTGCTGCTGCTGCGCGTCGTACATCCGGATCTCGAAGATGGGCGGGCGCTCGTTCCGCAGCAGGCTCACCACCTTGGAGGCCTGGTCCAGGCGGTAGATGCTGCCGCTGCGGTACTCGGTCCAGAAGAGGAAGTTGCTGTAGTGGCACAGCCCGAAGGCGTGATTCAGCTCCGGTCCCTCGTACACGATCTGTAGGTGCAGGAGATAGAGGGGTTCGTCGCTAGCTGGGACCCCAATGGTGGGACAGGGCAAGGGACATTGGAAGGGGATAGGAGGATACAAGCAGTAGGGGAGCGCGGATGCAGCGCACGCAGACAGCTGAGGCAGTGGGGCCATCATCACAGCCCCAGTGCCTGAGATCCTCCACTTGCCTTCCTCTCAGTGCCGTTGAGATAGACCATCTCGATGCGGTCATAGAAAGCATCCACCCAGTAAAGGATCTTGGCTGGGATGTCCAGGCTCAGCCCATTGGGCCACAGGACGGTCTTGGAGGTGATGAAGACGTTGCGGTTGGAACCATCCATCCAGGCTCTCTCGATCTTGCCCCTCTTGCTGTCCTTAGGATCCTCCTCCCAGTCTGTCCAGTACATCCACCTACCACAGACACGAAGCTCTTACAGACGCAGACACAGAGCCCACCCCATCACTGGTCAGAGTGGCTGGCACAGAGCTGTGGAGGGGTCCTGTGCCCATAGATGGGTCCCAGCCCAATGGCCCTCCCAGGCACCCGCACCCGTTCAGGGGGTCCACCACGATGGCACGGGGATGGGTCATCTTCCCCTCAATCAGCGTCTTCCGTGTCTGGGCAGCCTTCTCCAGCCGAGCCACACTGATGGTCTTCTTGGGACCATCATCCGTCCAGTACAGGTTGTTCCCCATCCAGTCCACAGCGATCCCTTCCACGTTGTGGATGCCTTTGGGGAGAAGCAGGAATGGGCGCCCATCACCAGGGTGAGAAGCAGAACCAACAGCCCCTGTGCTTAACTCATATTCGGCATCACCAGATCACAACTCAAAGCAACAGGGCTGACAGACATCCCCCCCCCTCCAGCCCCAGTGCAGGCAACTCCCCCAGAGGTACAGCAGCCACAGGGAACTGGGCTGGATGAAGCCCACTGCTGGAGCATCCTTGGCTGGTTTGCTCCAAGGTAACACAAATGTACTCAGCTGCGGCAGCATGGGGATGGAGCAGCCACCACACTGACCCCCAGGGACTACGTGGATCCCTATCCCTTCCATCTGACCTGATGGGGAGGGGGACATCCAGGGACAGGGGTCCCTCTTTCACCTCTGCTGGGACATGTGCTTGGTACCTGTCTCTCAATAGCAGTCTACAGATAAACCCAAACAGCAGCTTCAAGCCATAGTTGGGCAGCAGCGCTGCCACTACATAGGATGGCTGCTGCTGCCAGCTCCTGGGCTCTGACCACGCTGGGGAGGGACCCTCAGCCACGCACCATCCTTCAGGATGGTCTCTCGCTCCGTGCCATCGATCTTCTGCCGCCCGATGAGGTAGCTGGTGGTGTCAGCGAAGTAGATGAAGCCCGTCTCAGCGTGGAAGTCCAGCGCACGGGGGTTCATGAGGTTCTCAATGGGGATCATGTGCTCATCCGGCACCTTGGCCCCCATGTCCATCCCGCGGATGATGCCCGGACGTCCCTTCCCGTACACCAGGAACAGCTCATGCTCGGGTTCTGCAGGGAGATGGGGAAAGCCATCACCGCCATCCCGGTGGGACAGCCCAGTGTGGGTCTGCAGGTACCGCGGAGCCCGGCAGGCAGCCCATAGCTTAGGCCAGGAAGGAAAGGGATGTTCGGAGGGAAGGAACTGCAGAGCTCTGCTTGCCCTCCAGGACTCACTTTTGCAGGACTTCCCATCACTGCCCAGGCTGAACCCGGAGCGGCACCGGCAGGTCCGGGTCTTGTGGCTGTTCCCAAGGAGGCAGATATCGGAGCAGCCTCCTGGCTTGCCAAACTGGTCGGGCTCGCAGGCATGGCTCCTCACTGCAACACAGAGCATCACAGAGGTGTCCTGCCCAGCCCCGGGGAGCGCCCATGGGCAGGGGACACAGCTCTGCAACCGCTGGGATGTGGAAACGGTCGCATGGATGGGGTGGCTCTTTCCCCCCTAGAGCTCCCAGCCAGGAGCTGAGCATCGCAAAGGCCAGCGATGGCAACGTACCTGCCCAAGGTGAAGGATACAGGAGGTGCAGCCTGTCCCCATCACCACCCCGCCAGCCCTTGGGACCCAAGATGCTGCTGTCACCCAGGCTGGGGTCCTACCTGTGGGCTGACGCCGTTGGTGGTAGATGTGCAGCGCTCCCCCCTTGTCCACCCGCGTCACCACTTGGTACTCGGTGCTGTTGAAGCGGTTGACGCGGATGACGCTGGTTTTCTGCTGGGCGTTGGCGTTGTCGGAGTTGGTGGCGTAGAGGTAGTTCTCGAAGACGGTCAGCCCATAGAGGTGCTCGATCTGGGAGGCATCCACAGGGAATGATGGAGGAGGCACATGCAAAGCCCCTCATCCTGCCCTATGGTCCATGCCCTGCCTCCTCAGGCCAAGCTCAGACAGAGAATCATAGAATGGTTTGGGTTGGAAAGGACCTTAAGCTCATCCAGTTCCAACCCCCCTGCATGGGCAGGGACACCTCACCCTAGACCACGTCACCCAAGACTCCATCCAACCTGGCCTTGAACACTGCCAGGGATGGAGCATTCCCAGCTTCTCTGTTCAACCCATTCCAGCACCTCACCACCCTCACGCTAAAGAACTTCTTCCGTATATCTAACCTACACATCTACTGGACATGCCCCCAGGCAGACCCCACTGTCAGACCCCGACCTCCCCCTGGCCCCACTCACCAGGATGCCCTGGATGATGGTGTGTCTGTTCTTGCCCTCATAGTCCACCACCTCAATATAGTCAAGGTAAGCATCAGCCCAGTACACCAGCCGGTTCACCAGGTCCAAGGTGATGCCGTGCGGGAAGACGATCTTGCTGTCCACCAGCTTGGTGCGGTTCTGCCCATCCATGTCGCAGCGTTCCACCTTGGGGATCTGCCCGTAGTCGGTGAAGAACACTTTGCTGTGTGAGAAGGGCAAATACAGGAGCTCAGAGCCTGGATGTCACGTTCAGAGGGGGAGGATGCACCATGTACATGGCCTGTGGACATGGGCACCTTCCTTATACAAGGCCAGGGTCGCCCTCCAGGCTGCTATATATGTGTTTATAAAACCACTTTGGGTTTCCTGCTCGGTAACATCGTCTCTCTTCACCCAGGCAAGGATAAAAGCCCCCATCTGGAAAGCAGCAGGAGAGGGGGAGATGTCCCCATCGCTGCTCCCGTGATTCAGCATCCCAGCTTCCCCATGTGGGATTTTGCAAAGGGGAGCTGTCATCTGACCGCAGCACAAGGGGAGCTGCTCAACCCGTGCAAGGATCCGACTGTTTCACTTCCTGCAAGCAAAGCTGGAACCACGCAGCCACAGGATGGAAGCAGCAGCTTGACCCCGTCCATCCCCTCATAAGCTGGGAATCGCTTCTCCATCAGCATCCCTGCTACCCCAGGATGCAGCAGCCGGGACCCCCTGACCTGCTCCACCTCCCCACGCTGATGGTGCAGGTCCAGGCAGCAACACTGAGCCCTCCCACCCCCAAGCACAACTCTTACCCCATCGCTGGGTCCAGTGCTATTCCCTTGGGGTTGTAGAGCTCCAGGTCCAGCAGCGTGACGCAGGTGACTCCGTTCTTGTTGCAGACAAAGATCCTGTCGTCAATGTCATCCACGAAGTAGAAGTTGCCCGTGAGCCAGTCAATGGCCATCTGCTCCACGTCTAGGCCATGGCAGGAGAGGAGAGGTGAGGTAGGGAGGGAGACAGGAGCCCCATGCACGGTCTCCAAGCCCACCAGGACCCACAAACACAGTGGAGGAGCAAGGTCGTGTAAGCCACGAAGGAGCTGTGATGGGGATGCACAAGGGACCTGCCCTCTCCTCCCTAGGGGGAATGAAAGCATCCCATGGGAATGCCATCTGGAGCAGGGGGCTCTGCGAGGTGGGCGCTGGAGGAGCACAGAAGGGAGATGCCACGGAGGTCTGTCGTGGTGCGAGTGCCCCATGAGACCCTGCACACAGCAGCGCCAGCACCGGCTTCACGCCATGGGGAAGGCAGAGCAGGGCCGGGAGCCCCACAGCCCGGCCCCCCCCAAGTACATCAGGACCCAGACAGCCCCCGAGGAGCGGGGCCAGATGCTGCTATTGTTAACCAGAGCAGCAGCTCAGGAGGGAAAACATGGACCAAGCCAGGACGCTCTGCACCAGCCAGCCCTCCCCTGCTTGCACGGTGCTATCAAGCCCTGCCTTTGCTGCAGCACCACTGGGTTTTGACCAGACCCAACCGATGCGCATCCTGGGGTCGGGGGTGCCCTAACACGAACCTGAACCCCGAGTTATCCACATCAGCTTGCTGAGCACTTGGCGTCAAGGGATGGGGATGTAACGCTGGCGGCCATGACCGGCTGGTGCCCAACTGCCCTCCCCTGCGGAAGGGTGAGGCCACGGCGCCCGCAGCCACCACCCAGCATGATGCATCTCATAAAAACAAGTGGAAACAGCCAGAGCCAAGGACTCAGCATCACATCAGCAGGGCTGAAAGGCAGCACGAGGCTTGCTCTATGCTGCCCAATGAGCCAGAGCTGGTGATGGGGCCAGCGCAAAGCTGAGGCTCCTGGTCCAAGCAGGGACCCCCCGGCCCGGCTGGCGATGGAGGGGCAGAGATGCAGGGGCTGAGCTCTGCCTCTGGGATGGGGCTGCCTGAGTCACGCTGCCTGGACCAGTGCCTGCCCCCCCCAGCCCCTGTTCACCCCCGGCCGTGTGTGCAGCGCTGCTCCTGCAAAGGGATGTGCAAGAATTCCCCCAAACACCGGCCTTGGCCGGCACCCACGGGGCTGAGTCAGAGTCACAGGACCAAGGAAGCGATCCAAGCAGGGCCGGACCGGGAGCACCAGGCGGGATGAAGCAGAGGCCCTCGCCCCCCCGTGCACAGGGATGCAGATCCCCCCCCCGGCCACTGCTGCCCCATCAATAGCACCTTGGTTCTCCTTCCCCACCACTCTTCCTTCCCAAAGCATCACGGGGCTGCTGCCACCTCATCGGCCACGTCCCACAGAGCCAGAGCCCCATCCAACAGGGCAGGAGTTCACCAACACAGCTCTCGAGGGCTAAACAGGAGGGAAAGGGGCCAAAACAAGCTCTAGGTCTCCAGAATCACACTTCCTGGGGCCCGTGGCTCCCCTCGCACCACTCGGCACCATTGCCTCTTGCCATCAGAGGGTCCTGAGCCGCAGGGCCGGGGCGCTGGGGGGTGACGCAAGCACTTGCTCTTCTCCCAGGCTGTATTTTTGCAGCTGGAAAGCATTTCCCTCCTCAAAGGCTTTTGTTTTCCAGCTTGCTCCTTCTCTCCCTGCTCAGCATCCTCCCCTCGGCTTTGCAGGAATCAGGGGGTAGATTATCGTTATCAGTATTATTATTACCATTATTATTATTATCATTATTATCATTCTTTTCAGCTCCTCCTTGCAGCTAAACCTGGGTTTCCTCTCGAGCTCTCAGCAGAAGCTAACTTAGCAAACACCCATTTTCAACCCCTTGTGTTTAGCCCACAGCGAGCTCTCCCCCCACTCCCCACTGGGCTTTGGGAGATGCGGCATCCCCCCAGCAGCACAGTGGGTGCCACAGCCACGCACGACCAGCAAGACAAGGGACACCAGCAGGGACAAGAGGGGAAGAAGCCGGAGAGGAGGCAGCTCCCAGCAGCAGAGGGGGGCTGGCGAATGCTTCCTCCCCATCAATTCCCACCGCAGAGTCCTCCTCCTTGCTCAACCGGGGCTGGGCGGTGCAGGCATTGCAACACACAGGACTCATTTCCCAAGTCCTCTTTATTGGCTTGTGTTTGAAAACGGGCTCTCGGGGGCAGAGGACAGGGAATGGCAACTCTCAAGGCTCTTGCTGGAAGAAGCCAACCAATCTCTGCGGTCCACTCTCGGACACGCTGGCCAGGACAGGCCGATTGAAGTGAGCTTTGACCTTCCTTGTGGGGAGAGGGCAGATAAAGGGAGGACCGAGGGGAGAAGGAGCGCTACAAAGTTCATCTTCAAGCAGCACATTGCTCAACAAGGGCGGGCGGGCAACGTCAGCAAACCCCGAAACCCACCCGCACAGATGTTTCCTGGTTTCACGCTCACCACGAAGCCGCTCATCCCTGACCAAGCTTTTGCTGAGGTCCCCGCCACAAAATCATCCCTGGGCTTGGATTTTCCTCCTCATGGCCACCAGAGCAAGAAGCTGGAGCCGGATGGATGGAGAAGGCTCCTGGGTGTCCCTTCCAGCCCAGACTCCTCTTACACCGCGTTGAGATCGGTCATAGCACTACCAGCACACACCCTTAGCCGGAGTAACAGCCCCAAGAGGCAGCAAAAGCATCCGGCTTCCACTCAAGGAGCTCTTGGCTCCATCAGCTCTCTCCTGGCAACAACATTTGCCCCTTTCCCAACCCCAATTTCACCCTGTGCTTGAAGGGGGGCTGTGAGCATCTTATCCTGCTCAAAAGAGCTCCTCGATCCAAGCGGATCATCACCTCCACAGAGGTTCCCCCTCCCGTAACCCAAGCCAAAGAGCATCTGATTTACCCCAGGAGCAGTGAAGCGCCGCAAGGCTGTGGGTTTCTTTGGGGAAGGAGCTTTGCTGAGCCAGCACATAACTCCGCTCCGGCATGAATCAGTTGTTGTGCAGTCTGCAAATACATCAATTGCGGCCTGACACGAGGAGGAAGGAAACGTGCAATCTTCTCCCTGACTCAAAAACACGGATTTCAACACAGTTCCGAAACAGCTGCCATTGGGATGCGTGCAGCACGGCAGCAAAGCCGGGCTTCGGCACAGCAAAGGGTGGAAGTGAAACCACCTTTAGCGAGGAAGGTGCAAAGAGCTTGGAAATAAGGGCTCGGTGCTACTGAAGGCCCTCATCCTGCTGAGGTGCTTTTTCCCCTTTGCCCAAGTACATGGGATAGAAGCTGTGGCTGCGCCATCCCTGGCAGCGTTCAAGGCCAGGCTGGATGGGGCTTGGAGCAAGCTGCTCTAGTGGAAGGTGTCCCTGCCCATGGCAGGGGTTGGAGCTGGATGAGCTTTAAGGTCCTTTCCAACACAAACCATCATATGATGCTATGAAGCACTGAGCTCTGCTGATGCCATTTGATGTTGCTTTTAACTAAAGAACAATGATGTCCACGTGCATCTACTAAGAACAACCCACAGGGGTTTTTCACCTATAGTGGGTAAAGACCTAACACAAGCCAACAAATGCCTGAGTCATTGGGCTGCAGTGACCTGCACAGGGACAACCATGCAGTCCCAAGCAGAAGATGCACCAGTGGGTACCACATTGGAGCGAGGCATCCTCCCGCTCCCGGCAAAGCCACGTGAGCCCGAGCCTAAGGGGCAAGGGATGCCCAATGTACCACCCAGCACCAGGCGAGTGGCTCCGGTGGAAAAGCAGCCTGGAAAAGCTGCCGCATGTTCCGCTTCCAAACCGCCTCCAGAAGAGGAGCGGAGGCTCGTCAGGAATGCGCTCCCCAGGGCTCTGCAAATACGTTGGTTTCCTACTTTCCTTTTTACACGGAATGATCCGTTCGCTGCATTTACATAATACCATAATCCAGAGGAATTTCTGTCTCTTCCCTCCGCAGACATCCCTTCTCCCCCCTCCGGAGAACAAGACCGTCTCTGTGATGGCAACGTGCTCCATGGATAAACACTGCTCCTGGGGACAATTTTCCTTAATTAGAAGTATGTTAACCGGACAGGCACGAAGACAAACTCCAGCCCCACAGCCATGGACGGGCACCCCGTGTCCCTCAAGGGACCAGGAACAGACACCTTCTTGTGCAAGAAGCCACTAGCTTCCATAGGGAAAGGAGGGCCAGCGGCCAGGGCAGCCGCCGCCACCACGTCAGCCTTGTTGCCTTAGAAAAGCAGGCTAAAACCAAACCCAATTTAAACCCCCTCTTGTTAAGCTGAGGAGGAACCGCTGGGTGGAAGCCGGTGGCCCAGGTCCAGGATGTCTGACTCGATGCTCGGAAGGATCCCCGTGGCCTCTGCCCCAGCCAAACCTCCTCAGGAGGTAAAACCAGCCCCATCGGCTGACATGTAATGGAAGGTACCAGAGCATCCCCCTTCCCAATGGGCCACCGCGCTGTCCGGCCAGTGCAGCATCGCAGCACATCCCAAAGGGGACACTCAGCCCCACGGTATCCCTGCACGAGCCCGGCTGCGGCACCGGAGGTGGGAAGAGCAGGGACAGGGCTGGAGCTGCATGGAGGGCAGCCAAGGGACCGCTAATTACTCTGCCTTAATGAGACCATTCCACTGGCAAGAATCCTCAGCAGAGGCCGAGGGAGGGACAGGGCACTTGGCTTCCTTCTGGGTGAGAGGAGACGGACACAGGCTCAACGGGAACACAGGGAACTGCCATTGGAAAGACTGGGGGGGGGGGACACGGACAAGAAAGCAAAACTGGGGCCAATCTGACCCTGGCAATGGCTCAGCATCATGGTGAACCCAGCACGAGGCAGGCAGATGTGTGCAAGGCTAAATGCAGTGTCCATCTAAAACCAACCCTATCCCTGGGCACGAGAGGATCCCAATCCCTCAGGCCATTCATTTCACCCCTGAACAGTTAAAAGAGGCACAAAAGAAAGGCGTCAGCAGATGAAGTTACCAATCATCCCACTTTCTTGCCAAGCAAGTTCACATCGGAGCCTCTTTCTTGGCTAGGACGAGGCAGCGAGGAAGAAAAATAGCTTTCCATGCAAAGTGGGGGAAGAAATGTACTTGGATCCCTCTGCAGAGCAGCATCTCCCTGAAATCAATGTCCCAAACCCTACAGGCTCTTCTGCTTCCTGGCAACGGGACAGGTCATTACGAGTAACAGGGCTGAAATGGAGTCAATGAAAACAACCTCCTAGACATGCTTGTTTAGATGGATGCTGCCCAGGAAGGTATTTGAATAATGGCCACATTGCCATCGTTTAGGGTTCATAATACCCTCGGGATCAAGTGTCCTGATATTCCAAACCCCTTCCCGGGGGGCTCGGTTTGGAGAAGAAAAAGCCAACAACAAACCTGAAAGCAAGAAGCAATAAATCCAAGAACCTCCCCAAGCCCTTTCCCAGCAGCGTCCTGCCGAGCAGACGACATTCCTGCCTGCTCCGCCTGGGAGCTGGCCCCGAGCCCCGGCGCCGGTACTGCGGGATATGGTGCCCCGGCACCGGGAATGCTGGGTTCAGCCAGCACAGGGGGCAACGGAGCAGCAGCACCTTCAGCGTAGGAAAGCTGCTGGTTCTGAGTAGGCAGAAAGGGGGAAAAGAAAGAAGAGGGGAAGGGGAGCGCTAAGAAACCCATGGGGAAACACAGGTTTCCTTCTCTGCCGCATGTTCTCCGGTGTTTTTCCATAGGAGAAAGCAGAGAACCCCTCTGGCTCTTCCGGAAAGCAGAGGATCCCTTGCTCACACCCCGCTTTACACCACGCTCAAATGCCACAGAGGCCAAGAGGTGGCTGGCACGGGGTCAAGCTGCTGCCAGTGAACGGTGTCCTCTTAAGGAGGGCTCCAGAGGCTGCCAGAGGGGGGACTGAGATGGGACCTAAGGCAGAAGCTGCTCCCTGTGAGGGTGCTGGGGCACTGCAATGGGTTGAATGGAGAAGGTTTGGATGCCCCATCCCTGGCAGTGCTCACGGCCAGCTTGGAGCAAGCTGCTCTAGTGGAGGGTACCCCTGCCCGTGGCAGGGGTTGGAACTGGAGGAGCTTTAAGGTCCCCGTCCTGTCCCGAAATGAGTTTCCCCCTGGGGGTTGCGACAAGGAGATAACGTCACAACTCGCTCCTGTCAGGACACTGGAGAGAAATCTGTGAATCCAATTAGTGGTTTCCCTCTTTCTTTGCTTCTTTATGGCATTATCTGCTAACAGCAGGAGGCAGGCTCCCCTGGTGCCTGCCGCTAATGGGGCTCCGGTTGGCATCGGATGGGGAAGACTGATGCTGAAGGGCTGGAAATTAGCAGCCCCCAGCTGTCAGGGGTAGGTCTGGGCTGGTGCGATGTCAGCCCAGCTCTGACAGCATCCCTGCTTCCCTGCCTCCCTGTCCCCGCTCCCTTCCTGCAGAGAGATTAGTGTCACTTGGGCTGCGGGAGATGCGCTAAACAAACGCTATTAACACGCCTTGGCAAGAGCCACTGTGCTCCAAGGCTTTGCTTTCCCCCTGCTCCTTGCACTGCTAAACCCTTTTCCCTATCCACAGTGTTGAGGACTGAGCACTGCTTCGTGGTGCCTGTCCCCTGGGGCCCAAATCACGCCGCCCATGGGTGCTCTTCACAGGCAGTGATTTCCTCTGTTGATCTGAGCTGGCTCATTCCCCCCCTCCAGGGCTTTTTCCAAGGACCCGTTAAAAACGAGAGGTTGGTGAACTCCTCCATCCATTTCCCTTACATAAAGCACCTCGTGTTGCAAGTGATTTATTTCCCTCCATCATCAGCCGGGGGAGAGAGCTCTGGGCTCCTCTCTGGCATGGAGCTGATGGGGAGGACACTTGGAGCTCAGGGCTGGTGGTCCAGCCTGTCCCCATAGCCCACCTCGGAGGTGGCATCTTCCCACCCAGCTGAAACATGGAATCAGCCGGGTTGGAAAAGACCTTTAAAATCATCAAATCCAACCATCCCCAGCAGTGCCAAGGCCACCACTAACTCATGGCACTGAGGGCCTTGTCTGCATGGTTTGGGAACACTTGCAGGGACGGTGACCCCAGCACTGCCCTGGGCAGTTCCAATGCCTGAGCACCCTTTGGGGCAGGAATTGTTCCTCAGCTCCATCCAAACCTGCCCTGGTGCAGCTTGAGGCCGTTTCCTCCTGTCCCATCCCTTGGGAGAAGAGCCCCCTCCTGCCTCCATCCTCCTCTCAGGCAGTTGTAGGGAGCGATCAGGTCCCCCCCCGAGCCTTCTCTTCTCCAGACTGAGCCCCCCCAGGTCCCTCAGCCGCTCCCCATCAGACTCAGAACACTTCAGGCTCAGCCCCATGAGGAGGATGGGGCAGGAGCACGCATGCAGTGGTGCAGGAGCGGTGCAGGGGAGGGCTCGTCCTTCCTGCCAGCGCCGCATTACAACAAGGGGAGCTTGTCTCATCCTTCCTCCCTTTCCGCTCTCCCTTTCTCTGCTCCCTGTGAAAACCCTGCGCTGTTTCTGACCGGGGAGGATCCTGGCACATCCATTCACGCTCAAGGACAGAGAGAAGCGCTCCAGGCGAGCACCGCTGTGGCTCACCATGAACCCCACACAGCCCTATCCGGACCCCTCCAGATCCAGTTTCCTGGGGCTGGGAATGGCTGGGGACCATCTGAAGCACACACAAGCACTTCCATAGGTGAAGGAGTGGAGCTGCCCCTGCTCTGTGCCTGCACCCCCGCTAATCCCTGACCCCACGGGACGTGCTGATCCCATGGCTTTTCTCAACCAGATTCCAGCTTCCACGTGTGGCCCCAGACAATGTCCTCATTTGTTTGGCATTGGCCTTCCAAAGAATTCCAATGCCAAACAACACACAAAATCCCAACCTGCTTCCGAGCCCTTGTGCTGCCTCCCCTATGGGTCCTGCGGCCTGAGTCTGTGCTGGGGAAAGAGCGAGTCCTGGTTGCACTGAGTACAACCTTCCTGCCACCATCACCATAGAATCATGGAATGGTTTGGGTTGGGAATCATGGATTGGTTTGGGTTGGGAATCATGGATTGGTTTGGGTTGGGAATCATGAATTGGTTTGGGTTGGGAATCATGGATTGGTTTGGGTTGGGAATCATGGATTGGTTTGGGTTGGGAATCGTGGAATGGTTTGGGTCGGGAATCGTGGATTGGTTTGGGTTGGGAATTGTGGATTGGTTTGGGTTGAAGGGACCTTAAAGCTCCTCCAGCTCCAACCCCCTGCCAGGGGCAGGGACATCTTCCATCAGAGCAGCTTGATCCAGCCCCTTGTGTCCAACCTGGCCTTGAACACTGCAGGGATGGGGCAGCCACAGCTTCTCTGGGCACCCTGTGCCAGCGCCTCAGCACCCTCACAGGGAAGAGCTTCTGCCTGAGAGCTCATCTCAATCTCCCCTCTGCAGGTTAAAGCCATTCCCCTTGTCCCGTCCCTCCATCCCTTGTCCAAAGCCCCTCTCCAGGTTTCCTGCAGCCCCTTTAGGCACTGGGAGCCGCTCTATGAGAGGAGCCAGTTGGAGCACGTAAAAGCAGAGACCTCCTTAAGCCCTGGGGAGGGTGTGAGCAGAGAGATCAGAGCCGAGCCCCGTCCTGCCTAATTTCAGGCTATCGCCTGCAAGAGCCTCTCCCTAAAAATACACACAGCCCTAAAAATACACAGCGCACGCCGGAATTAACCCTGCCGCGCACACCCTGCAGGAGCCTGCGGAGCCTCAGCCCGGAGCCCGCATCCCAGCTCATGCCCATGCCTCACGCTCCAGTCCTCGGCGTTGCTCTCGGCTCCGTGATCCACCTTTACTCATCTGCAACCATCGGTTGGTACATGCTCACCATGGCCAGGTGAGCTGTTGGGGATGATGATGGATGTTGCTCATCTCCTGACAACACCCATGTCCCTATCGAATAAGGGGATCCCTCTTGCATCAGTCCCCCACGGCTTCGGGAGGTAAAAGACAATGGGAAAATGATGCCAGGGAAGCCAACGGCTGCACAACCTGATGGAGCCACAGCGCAAACCCCACCGACGTGCAGGAGCACACAAGGAGGGTGTCAGGAAGCCCATAGGACCCCTCGCCAGGGAGAGCGGGCACAGGTCTGAGCCCCAGCAACCTCTGCCAGTAACTCTCCTCCCTGTTCTGGCTCTGAACTGGGACCAGCAAGCCCAGACAGGAGCCAGAGCTGTAACCACAGCCATTATGGCCAGGGAGGCATAAGCAGAACGAAACCACCATCCGCCAATCACGCCGGTGACTCACGACAGGAGGCACATTCTGCTTGGGATTTGGTCCTACTCGGAGCCGGGACCAGGGACAACATGGGGGGAACACCAAAGGAGGACAAGCAACGAGAAGCGCCATCCCCAAACCTGCTGTGCAGGTCCCATGTCAGCTCCTCACTGCATCGGCTCTCCTCAGCCAAGGCAACCACAAAACTTGCTAGAAATAAGAAAGAGGAAGGAAAAGGAAAGCCAAAAGCTGTGTTTGTGCTGAGGCCTCTGCTGCTGGCCCTGCGGGAAGCTGCCTCCTACCAAAAGCCACTCTTGCTTGGGGATGCTCCTGATGGGGACAGGGGGAGGAAGGTCCAGAAGGGAGGCGGCACTCACGGTGTAGGCTCAGGGAGATGTTGATGGAGCGCTCTTCCACGAAGCCCTTCAGGTTGGGGATCTTGGCACACTTGAGGATGGTCTGGGAGGCGCTGTCCCCCACGTGAACCCAGCACACCGTGTCCTCGACGTAGTTGAAGTCCATGGCCGTGGTCTGCTTGGCGCTGGTGGGGGTGATGTTGGGCACAGGGGCTCCGCTCAAGTAGGTGGCCAGGATGTTCTGGGAGTTGGCGATGAGCAGCACGGGCGGGCGGTCCACAGGCTCTGGCAGGGGAAAGAGGGAACAAGGGTGGTCATGGCAGAGCACCCAGAGCTCGTGGCTGCAGTGATGGATCAGCTCCAGCCAAAACAAGAGCGGGATGTGCAACCCAAGGAGGTGGCAGCAGAAGGGAAGGACCAGGGGCAGGGGCACACACAGGGCAGGAGGCCATGGTCTGCAGATCCATCTGTGCCTCCTGTCAAGGCTCTCACCATTCTTGGCTTTGCAGGACCTGTTATCAGGCTGCAAGAGGTACCCTTCGACACAGCTGCACGTGTAGGAGCCCTCCACGTTGGTGCATGTCTGGCTGCAGGTCCCATAGACAGTGCATTCATCAAAGTCTGGAAAATAAGGCAAAACCTTTTTTATCCCAAATAGATCCCTATATTTGGGGTATTTGGGGGTATTTGGGGGACATTTGGGCCAGCAAACACCTCTCTTTAAGAAGGAACAAAAGCTCCTCCTTTTCTCCAACTAGAGCTGCAGGGGATGATATGATCCCCAAGCTGAAGGGACCAAGGCAAGGGAATAGCTGGCTAAGGTCACCTCCCATCACCTGCATCAGCAGCAGGACAATCCCTGCCTCACAGCTGAGCCTTCTCAAGGCCTAATCACCCTTATCCCTCCCCTCCATATCTGCACTGCAATTCCCAGCCTGGAATCTCTAATCTTCAGCTTCCAAAGCCCTGGAAACCGCTGCTCTTTTGTTCTGCTACATGAAAGAGCATCTTGCCCCCAGAGGTGCATTGCAGGAGCTGATAAAGGCCCCTTCACCTCTGCTCAGCTAAATGAAAGAGATGGAGCCACCGCAGTCTCTCACTTCCAGGCTTGTTTCCAGCCATCACATTGATCCGATCGCTCCTCACTGACCCTCTTCCCGTTTATCCAGCATCCTCTCTGAGGTACGGACACCAGGAGCACACAGAGCCCAGCAATGGGGCAGAAACAGGCAAAGCCTTTTCCTTCCTCCCTCCCACTACTCCTCACTCAGGCCTTCAGGACCTGCATCCATGTACAACATCAAGGAAGCAGAGTCCCATCCGTGACGGCAGGGTCTGCATGGCCGCATAGGCACCGTGATGGGGCGATGGCAGTGCCCCCCTGTACCAACCTTTGCAGCTCCTCCTGTCCTCGGCCAGCTGGAAGGAGTTGTTGCAGTAGCAGGCTGGTCCGCTCAGCGTCGGCACGCAGTGATGCTGGCACGCCAGCGCCGTGCAGTTGGCCAATTGCTCTGAGGAGACAGGGAAGGGAGCACGGGAGGACGTCAGCGAGGTGACAAACGGGATGGAGGGGGCCTCCGTGCCGTCCCCAGTGGGGAGGGAAGGACCGAGACCCTCAGCAGAAGGGGAGGGTGCAATGGGTACACGGCTGCTCCAGAAGACCGGGGTCTGAGCAGCCCAAGCCATCCCTTCATCAGCGACTGGAGCAATAGGACAAGAGGGGATGGGTTTAAAGTGAAACAGGGGAAGATATAAGGAAGAAGTTCTTCCCTGTGAGGATGCCACAGGCAGCCCAGAGAAGTGGTAAATGCTCCATCCCTGGCAGTATTGAAGGCCAGGTTGAGCAGACCCTTGGGCAACACAGTTTAGCGTGGTCCTCTAGGTTGGAACTACGTGATCTTGAGGTCCTCTCCAACCCAAACCATTCTATGATTGACCCTTTCTCTTCCACAAACCTGCCAGCAGAAGGGAAACAGCCACGAGCCTCTCAACCCAAAGCCACTGCCCCTTCACAGCCAGGGATGGATGGGAGGTGCGGTGAAAACCCTGCCCCTCACATGTGGAACCATTTAACCAGGCAGGCAGGGGCCAGCTGGGCTGTTTACGAGCTTTATCAGCTCTGGCAGGCTCAGCTATTCATTTCAGACCCTTATCTCTCAGCTCAAGCATCCCAACCTTCCCCCCCACCCCAAGAAGTGCCAGGCCTGCAGGAAAGGGGTGGATGGGCAGGTCTGAGGCTCCGATGCCATTTCCACCCCTGTGCAAGGGGGCATCCTGACATCTGCATCCCTGCAGGGAAGAGAGCGGGATGCAGTGGGGGGATGCTCCAGCAGCATGAGCATGATGCGGGGTGACAGCTCATCCCCTCAGGCACCGGGTGGAGGCGGGAGGAAGGAAATGCCTCCCTGGGGTGGCACCGGCTCTACCCCAATGGGCAGGGGGGGAACCACAGCATCCGACACAAGCACCAGTGAGGGCCAATGTCCCCAACATGCCCAAACCTGTGAGCAGCAACGGTCCCGTGAAGGGTCACATCCCACATAAGTAATGAGAATGATTAGTGAAAGGTTAATTGTCAGCATGGGCACAGCTGCTGAAGCCGCCGCAGGCTGTTCCTGTGGGAGCAGGGCGGCTCCATCCCAAGCTGGGACGAAGGGAGCACTTAGGGCAGGGTATCCCTTACCTGGTTCAGGCCATACAGGGCAGGAGCCCTCAGCCCCAGGCAGAGGAAGGGGGAAAAGCGGCTTGCCCAGAGCCCCAGCTCCAGGGGTCAGCTCAGGACACGCGTTCCCGAGCTCCTAATCTGAGCAGGGATTCAGGGAGTGTTTTCCAGCAGGATTAGCAAGTGGGGACAGGCCGGGAGGGGGGACAAAGCTCCTGGAAACAACACCAGAGTGGTCTCTGTTATCTGAAGCAGAACCCCAGCCCTGCAAGCTTTTAAAGCCAAGAGACAATGGAGCTATTTAATGGCCTGCAGGCTCAGGAATGATGGGCATTTCACTTGCACATGGCTCTGGCTAATCTCTGGATCTGCTACCAGCCAGCCCCGAGCCCTGCAGTGAGGGATAAAGAGGAGCACAGAGCACGGTGGCACCGGTGTGAAGCCGTTCGACACAGCCCATGTGGGGCTCACCCCATACAGCCAGAAACTGGGTACCACTGAGGACCTCATGAGCATGGGGAAAGGAGGGAGAGGCAGTATTCCATGGGGAAAGGAGGAGCATCATCCCCCCCAAACACCTACCCCGACAGTGCGGCCCCTCATCGGAGCCGTCAAAGCAGTCGTGGAGCCCATTGCACAGCTTGCTCATGTGGATGCACAGCTCCGTGCCCAGGCAGTTGTGCTCATTGGGTTGGCACCGAGACACCTTGCTCTGAGGACCTGCAAGACAGCAAAGGGCAGGACGGTCACCAAAGGGAGAGCCTGGAAACCCCAAGAGCCATGAGGGAGCGTGGGTGAACGTGCTTTGATTTCCTCTCCCTAGACCTCTGCTCAACCCTCCTTGGTTTGGATGCCTGTACCCAGAGCACAAGCAGCACCCACCAAGCAAGGCTCCCTCCAGCACCTCAAGGCCAGATAAGGCCACCAGAAAAGGCTCAAGTCAGGCTCTGGCCCCCTCCAGCATCCCAAGGGCTCCTTGGAGAAAGCTCATGAAGAGACATTGGATTTCCCTTTCAAAGCAGGCAGGAAGCTGCTCTCTGACCCATCTGGAGTGAACTTTCCCTTTCCACCAGCTTCACAGCATTGTGCAAAGGGGATGGAGACCCGGAGCATCCATGGACCCAAGGCTGCCACTGGGGCACATTCCTGCCCTCGGGATGGGGTCCCAGGAGGAAGGTGACCCCAGACCTCATCAGACTCTTGGCTCTGAGCCCCCATCACTACTGGGGGGCCCTAAGCCCCATCTCTCACCATAGGCACTGCCTCAGGTGCCAACACACTCATTGTTAAGCTCAGCTTGCGGGGGACCACGGAGCACCAGGGCTGTGGGCAGACTTAATCTCCACTATTAGCCAGGAAAACCACAAAGGGAGCAAGGCTTTTCCTGTTAAGCTGCTCTGAAAAGCAGCACGGCATTGAGACAAACAACAAAATACACCATAAATCCATTCCCATCCTGAAACAAGCTCCACCAACACTGGGCTCATGCTGAGGGTGATGCAGTGATGGAGAGCCCCGGCTCAGCATCACCGGCACAAGACACGGACCAGATTGCCCTGCAAAGCCCGACTCCCCTCCACCGGCTCTCTTCATCCCCCTGAACCCCAAACCCAAGGCTTGAACACGCAGCTCCCACCGGAGCCACCAACACGCTTCTGCTCCATCCTGAAGCCCCATTTAGCAGGGAGACAGTGGCTGTTTATGCCTTGCCCTCCCATCAGCAGTGCAGAAATAGCTCCCCAGGCTCCCCATGGAGCACCCCGTCCTTGGCAGGGTGAGCACTGAGAAGGGCGCATCACATGCCGAGCGCTTTGTCCGTTTTAAGACAGCTATTGAGACCAGCATCACCTTCACCCACAGCTCCACCGGTTTTAGGAGTTTGTCCTAAATAAGCTTAAACTCTCCTTGGAGAGGAGCGTTACATCACACACAGCTCGCACGGTCCAGCCCAGCACATCCCTATCCAGCAGGATTCCTGCCCTGCCAATGTGCCAGTGAGGGCTCGGATTCATTCCCAGCGAGCTGCCACTGCTGAGGTACCTAAAGGTGCTTTAACCTTAACGCAGCCGGGGGTAAAGGCTGCTGTAAGCACCCAAACGCATCTCAAACACACCCCAGGATGTTCCCAGTTGGCCAAGTGGGCCGATGGGCTCCATCAGGAGAAGGGATACAGAGCTGAGGACTCCATTGCAACCACCGGGGATGCAGGTTCCTCCTTTCGCAGCCCAATCCAGGGCACCCAATAGATGATTCCCGGGAATGTTTTTTACTGCTTCAGAGCCTCTGTTTTTCATGGAAAAATTACAAATTTGGGGTTAATTAAAGAGGTGTCAATAAATGGGCCGAAAGAATGAAGGCACTGAAAGAAAGAGCACAGTCCATCAGTCAAAACCGATCCACCGTGTCCATTATTCCCCTGCAAAGGGCCTGGATCAAACCACTTATGGCAAACAGGGCAAGATTAATCTGCAAGCCGCTTTGTTTGCTTTTGACTGTGTTGGCTCACTAATAAATGAGCCAATTTATTACATGTGACAAGCTTGTGGTACACCCCAAGGAGCTGGATTAGATGGGATTTTTTAACCTCTCAAAACCACTGGAAAAGCAAAAAGGAGGGGAGGAAAAGCAATTCCTCCCGCTGCAAATGCAGCCTGCAGTTGATTTGGCAACAGCCCAAAGAGACACAGATGTAGGGGAGCACAATGGGGACCAGGCCGGAGCAGGACGGTCCCGCTGGGGTCACAGGAAGAAGAAAGCAAAGACTTGGCAGATGATGCACTTGAGATGCATCTGAACCCAAGCAGCCATTGAGAGCTGCAGCTCCAGGCTTGGTGCGGTGAGACCAGGGATGCGAGACCCTCTTAACCTTAGGATGAAGTGTTGGATGCTGAATCCTCACCGATACCCGAGCGACCGAAGGCTGTGGATGCGCAGATTCATCCGTGGTAAAGCCAACGGTGCCAACGCTGCACAAGGCCATGGCAAAGTCATTTCTGAGAGCCCCGCACCTCCTTTGATTTTCAATAGGATGGAGCCTCTTGTCCAAGGTGTTCTTCCCTCTAGGGAAGCTCCAATCGGCTGGGTAACAATTGGGTATGAGCCATAAGCACAAGCTCGGGAAGAGAGCTCTTCCTATGCTCAGCAAACACATGGGTAAGGCCAGCAACACTTAAAAGGATTCCCCGGGGAGGAAAACCTCGCACGTAATAGACGGTGCTTCAAGAGCCTCCGACACGAGGACATCAGTGCAATGGAAATAGCGCTGCCAGGGCACAAAGCGGAGCGCCAACAGCGGGGCGAGAGCCGCGCTCGCAGCCCGCGCTTCGGAAGCACATTAAATACGAGCAATCAAAGTCATTCTCTCCCTGCCAAATAGATAAGGGGGATGAGAGCCTGCTGGGAGCCCCGGTGCCAAGGCGGCGTGAGAACAGCTTGCCTAGCAAGCCCGGAGATAGTGGGCTCCGCGCCCTGCGTGTGCTGACAGGTCAGGGCAGGAGCAGGCAGGCAGCAGCCTCCATTCACACCCCGGCCATGGGAAAGGCACCCGGCTTCATGTGCACCATTGCAAGGTGCCAACGGGGACAGCCACTGACCCCGACCTGCGTGGTCCACAGGGCACAGCATCCTTGGGGCTCCCTCTTGGTGCTCCCCAGGCTCCAAGTAGGAACGGAGGGCAGGTCCCAGCCTTGCTTTGCCTTCCTCCCCCAGAAAGGGGGCTCTGCCTTCACAGAGGAAGAGGAAGAAAGGAGAAGAAGGGGAAAAGGGACAGAAGAAAAAGGAAGAAAGGGAAGAGGGAAAAGCATCCAAGGGGTCCGTTTCTCATTCACCTGTCCATACGGATGGCTGCACAGGCATGCCATCCATCAATCAGGTTTCTTCCAGCCAAGGAAGGCCTGTGAGTCCTCTCACAGTAATTTTCCAGGGCTGCAGATTGACGGGAGCCAAACAGCCCATCCCAGCCCCCTCATCCCTCCCACGGAGGGGACGGTTGCATCATTTCGCCTTAAGAAATAAATAACCCCAGTGCTGAACCAGAAACTGCTTTAGAGGAGACCTTTATGGCAAGTACAGCGGGAAGCAGGAGTCAAGGAGGACGAGAGGGACAAACCCCGATGCGTTAAAACAAGGCAACAAGGGCAGCACAGCTTCCCTCCTCCATGTCCTTGCTCCAGCCAGAGCAGAGCCCCCATGCAGACCTCTGCCCCCTACCCAAACATCTCTTGTGCCCCATCTAACCCAGGCCTGCTCCCCATTTGCTTCCAGAGAGACCCGACCTCCCCGTCGGAGGCAGAAGCATCCCTGGTGCCGCTGCAGCAGAGCATCCAATGGTAAAACCAATAGAGCATCCTCATCCAAACAGACCCAGGGACAGCAGTGTGGCTTTCCCAGCTGTTCCCCAGGACTCCCATAGGTTTCTCTCCTTCTGCTCCATCACCAGAATCTTGAGGAAGGGATGCAGCCACTGTCCCATCCTCCACCTTCCTCATGTCCATCAGTTGGGATGGAACCACCACCAACAACCCAATGTTACCCCATCCTCCACCTTCCTCATGCCCATCAGTTGGGATGGAACCACCACCAACAACCCAGCGCTACCCCACTCCCAGGAGGCTGTTCTGTGATGATGGATCACAGCCCCATAAAGGGAGGACAGAGAGATGGATGAGTGGTACCCACCCCCACCAAGGGGAGAAGCAGGAGCAGAGGTAGAGCCGTTGATGCCGCCTGGAAGGAGCGTGCAATGAGGGGATGGATGAAGCAAACCCAAAGGAACACGATGAGGAAAGGAAAGGCATACATACATATATCGGGTGATTCATCCGAGCCATCCGGACAATCCTTTTCCCCGTCACAGCGCCAGCCCTTAGATATGCACGTTATCTGATCTTTGCATGCAAACTGTTTAGGGCTACATGTCTTCGGTGCTGGATGAGAAAAGAAAGAACGAGAAGAGAGAAGATCAGTTTCCTCCCGAAGCCGAGTGGTTTAGAAAAGAAAAAACCCCATGAAAACCGAAATTAAAGGCTAAAGATCACTTCTGGGTTGATTCCTTCCTAACGGCTCAGCAAAAGTTGGAGCCTGGCATCAGCTCCATCAAGCTTGCCCCTAAGGAAAGGAGAGAATTGAGAGCGGAGCATTAATTACACTGCGAGAAAACAGGAACCGGGATCCACGATGCGCTACCCGATTTTAAAGCTCATTTAACGGGGATGAATTAGCTCCTGGGAGCCAAGGGAGGGCTGTTTTCCACGCTAGGCAGGAAAAAAGGGGGGGGGGAAAGCATCAGAAAACCCAAATGAGAGCAAATTAAAAAGTCCCATTTTTAAAGGATGCAAACGGCGCCAGCAGCGGGATGGGGGTTCCATCCATCCTTAACACACATGGACACGTGGGCAGTGTGGCTGGAACAGTGCCGCCAAGGGAGGGACGGTGACCCCGGCACCATGGTCCTGTCACATGCAGGAATACACCAAAGCCAGAGCAAAAACCAGCAGGGAAACCTAAAGTACAGGCAGCAAAAGCGGCCTCATCCCTGTGGATGGGAGCGGGGCTGGGAAGAGTCCCAGTGTCCTCATCCCATTGACAGAAGTGGTACTTCGAGGGAGCTGTAATGGGGGGTCACTGCACCCCCAGGACACAGGGAAAGGCAGGAATTCTTGGAAACCCAACAAAAAGCAATCATGGAGGTTTGTGTAAAGCAAAGGCAAACACACACAATTCCCTAAGCATTGATCTTGTGTCATCCCTGTTTCCTGCTAAACTCCCTGCTCAGAGGATCCACATGGAAAGGGGGGCACTGCATGGGCCTCGCTGCAGCATCCCAGGACCCTCAGCTTCCCGACAGGCAGACAAGGTGCCACGATTCCTCTCCAGCTCCTGCCATGGGAAGGAAACGGTGCAGCCAGGTGTGGGCAGCTTCTGTCCTGTCTGCAATAGGGATGCTGCTGAGGATGGGTAAATCCCGGTCCCCACTCCAAATCCCGGCTCCTAAAGGGTGGGAAGATGTTCTCCCCCTGTGGAACAACACTGCCTATTCCTCAGCCCTGCACAAGGGCTTTGTTTGATGTCACTCGGTTTGATTGAAGGGTACCACCTCCCACAGCCCTCGCTTCCCTTCTGTCTCCCGAGCATCCGCAGCCTCGGAGCTGCTGCTTTGCGGGGAAGGCTCCGCACCACGACAGGGAGCTCAGTGCAGGCAAGATGGAGACTGGACCTATCAAAATGGATGAAACAGCCCCGGTTATGAGCAGATGCCTCCAACACCCCCCCCACGACTCTTCTTTAGGATGACTTGGAGACCAAACCTGTCCCCATCCTCCCACAGGAGGAGCTTGGGGACCAGCTCGGCTCCGCCACCTCCTCTTCCCGGAGGAGCTCATCTCCCGCCTCCATCTCCCAGACACAAGAGCACCAAACGCGAGGCTCCTTAAGGAAACCACAGCAAAGAACCCCCCCCCCCGTGGATTTCCTGCCCTCCCTTCATCCTCCCAGGTCTGCAGCAGCCACAGAGCGACCCATGGCAGCCGCAACCGCACCACCGACCGCAGCCAGCACCCAGGAACCAACAGCATCCATTGTCTGCCCCGCAATGAGCTCAGCCCCCAGCCCCTCAGCACCTCCTGCCCCCCAAGGGGAGTGGGCAGACCCATAGGAAGAGGGCAAGTGGTCCCCAGCCCGCTGGGGAGGAGGAATCACAACCAGGAGCTTGTATTGCACTGGAGACACCAGTCCTGGAGCAGCGATGCTCACAAGCATGGAAGATTGGTCCCTCTGGCAGGTTAAAGCCATTCCCCTTGTCCTGTTCCCTACATCCCTTGTCCTGTTCCCTACATCCCTTGTCCAAAGCCCCTCTCCACATTTCTCGCAGCCCCTTTAGGCACTGGGAGCTGCTTTAAGGTCTCCCCAGAGTGCTCTGGGGGTGTAGGCCAGCACATTGGGGGGGTTCTGGGCTCAAGCACACACTGAAGCCAGGTCATGGTGACCCCTATGTACCAATACCTTGCGGAGCAGCCCTATCCCCACGGATGCTCTTGGACCAGAGCAGAGCAGCTCCTCCACGCAGGAGCAGTGTGGGACTTTCTCAAAGCACTGCAGCTCTGTCCGGCTGCACATCACGGCTTTCCTTAAGGAAAACCACCCCTGAGGACAACCCCCTGGCTCCTGAAGGGGTGATGCCACAGCGCAGCCATACCCAAACCCAGCTCAAACCCCCTCCACCATTCCCAAACACGACAACAGCTTCAGCCAAGGCCTTGTGTTTCCCATTGCTGCCACGGCTCCGTACACGGGGAAGGATGGAGATCGCTTCCCCTCGGCTCCTTGGCAACCCAGGTCGCTGTCCTTGCACAGCACGTTCCCAAGCGAGTTAAATGGTCCCAGAGTTAAGTGTGGGGAATGGCCTCGGTGCCAGGTGGGCAATTAGAGAAGGTGTCTCTTAATGCATCCTTCACACGGAGCCAAATGTGCTTCCCAAAGCCGGGCACCAGCAGAAGCGGCAGCGGAGCACGGAGCGGAGAATAAAGGTGCCTTCATGCAGCGCACAATGGCCAGCTCAGAGCAGGGCCAGGGCAGCTGCAGGAGCCATCACACGTCCCTCTTTGGCAGCCGGAGGAGAGATCCCTGCTTAAACAAGGGGAAAGAAGGGGGAAAACTGTCCTTAAAAATGGCTATTTAGGTCCAGGAAAGGGAATCCTTCATCCCGCAGGATGGGGACTGAGAGCCTGGCCCTGCATCCCGCCATCCACAGGCTCTACGGCGCAGAGGGATGCGGAAAAGGGCAGTTAAGGAAACACAACAGAACCCACTCATTTTGCCCAAGGCAAGAACTGCACGATGATGCCCGTTGTGGGAGGCTGATGAGCAGGGTCCTCACCCTGAGCAGAAGCCCAGGTCCCTTCAGGATGCCATAAACCCCTCGATCCACTGGAAGCAAAGCTCACAAGCATTAAAGGGCTCCTTCCCCGGCCGATCCTCTTCAGCCCAACTCCTCCTCCCCTCCGAAGGAGGAGGTGGCCAGCAAAGGAAACAGCCTGGCCATAAATACGGGCTGGAATGAGTGTGATTTGCAAACCAGATGTTGTGGAGCATGGGGGGGGGGGGGGGGGGAAGACGAAAGCATGAGAGGGAGCAAAATAAATCCACTCCACATTCCTCCCAGGTCTCCATTCCCAGCTTCCCCCTCCTCTCCATGCTCCCACACCCCATCTCCTGCAGTGGGGAGCCTGCCAAAGCACACACCTCCTGCGCCCTGCATGCGGAGCCGGGAGCCACCATCCCAGCCGGTACGATGGACCCAGAATGGTACCCGCAGGGCCCTGGCCAAGCATCACACAGCTCCCAGTGCTGCTGTGATCTGATCTGCTCTGCTCCCATTTGGGCCACTTTGGGCTGATTTCAGCCCTTTCTGCAGGGAAATGACCCATCAGCCAGCTCAACATCACATCTTCATCCCTCCTCTTCACTGACCCTCCCTGCGGACTCAGCCCTCAAGACATCACTTGGTTGGTGCTGTAGCACCCAATGAACCAAACACAAAGCTCAGAGTTACCCTTTCATTCTTCTCCCCCGCATCATCCATCCTTCGGCCTTGAAGTTCAGGGATAAACCCCACCATTGGCTCCTTTTCTGTGCCTTTCGCTCCCAGTGTTCCAGGGTTTCTCCAGGAAAGGATAAAGCAGGAGGCACAAGCACCCCTCGGCTCTTCCCTGCTCCATGGGCTTGGCGCAGAAGCCATGAGGCTGATGCTAAAAGCCCAAATCCCTGCAGAATTCCAGCTTTGGCTTCAAAATAGGGTAATAGAGACACTTCAAGCAACCGAACCTAAAGCCTAAGGTGCATTTTTCCAATGGGAAAGGGGAACGGAGCGTTGATTTGTTCCATTCTGCATTTCCATACAAGATCTCGGAACAGCTCAGATGCATTTTTGCAATTCTTCGACCCGGCCCCTTCCAACGGGAAGATTCAAACCAGATCCACGGCTCCATCCCAGCGCCGCTTCCATGAATGACGTTGCTGTGCGCTCCCGGCCATTCCCGACGGAGAAGCCGCAGGTATGTGCGGAGGGGCCCGTCCAATTGCTAAGTAAATATTGACTTTCAAATACATTCCCCCCCCGCTTTTCCTTTCAATTCTTCTCCTACTGCATCTAAATCCTGCGGGATCAACATTTATAAACACAAAAAGGAGACAATTTGGGGAGGAAGAGCGGCATTCCAATGGCAGCACAACACTGTTCCTAGGAAAGGCTCCGGCTGGAATATGCGGCTCCTTTGCGGATGATCTCAGGCAGACGTTCTCCCCTGTGAGGATGCTGGGACATTGGAATGGGTTGAATGGAGAAGCTGCCCCATCCCTGGCAGTGTCCAAGGCCAGGTTGGACGGGGCTTGGGGCAAGCTGCTCCAGTGGAAGGAGCCCCTGCCCATGGCAGGGGATGGGAACTGGATGAGCTTTAAGCTTCATCCCAAACCATTCCATGATTTCCAACTTAAACCATTCCACAATTTCCAATCCAAACCATTCCATGATTTCTACTGACTGCAGGATCTACCATCGCTGCTTCCCAAACTCAGACAAAAGAGGGAAGGGAAGACTGGGGGGTTGGGGGGAGGAGGATGATGGATGGGAAAACATTGCCCCTAAGGGCAGATGGAAGATGGAGACTGCCCAGGAGCATCCAGGAGGAAGGGGAATAACATCACATTGTGGCTCCCAAGGGCTGCTCCCATCCCACAGCCCCACCACCACCTGACTTCAACCAGATCCAGGGGGGAGATGATGGAAAAGGGAACACGGACCAGGAAATCTGGATGCGATGGGAGGAGGAATGTGCTTCCTCCCCCTGCCCAGCCCCTTCCCTCCCGATCCCAGATGAAATGCATTAAAAACAAGGGGGGGGGGGGGATATAGAGAAATCATTTGCATCTTAAACCAAATTCAGAATCCCCCTCTTCCCCCTCCTGCTCCAGCCCTATAGAGGGGTCCATGGAAGAAGGAGCTGGAAAATGGCAGGAGATGGAACCAGATGAAACGAATCCAGTAAAAGAGCTTGATAATACCCAACGTGCTGGGGAGGGGAGGGCAGAAGGGGCCGGCTCCAGCCATGCACTGGAGGCTGTTTGGAGGCAGATCCGTGTGGGTTTGGTTTCTTTCTCTTTTTGCAGCTTATCTGCAATTTAAATGAAAAGGAGGGGATAAAAAAAAAGGGAAGAAAAAGGCATTTGCAGCCAAGAGAAAAGGGCTTTGGATGGGCTGCAGCCGCCCTGGCCAGCAGCCACCCAAGCCAAGAGGATGCTCTGGTTCCCCCCCAGTCACCCCATCCGGGCTGACCCAAACCAGGCAGGGGGGACGGGTTCCCCTCTACCTGCTTTATTCCCTTCATTTACTGCAGGAATGGGATGTTTCTACCCTGGGCAGTTGGGAACCCAAACAGAATAGAGTGTTCTGCACTGGAGGCAGTTATTTATGGCTTGTGGCTAAAGCTGATAGCGCTTCCTCCAGAGACCTGCCTGCATTGTGCAATAAAGCAATTGCACATTATAGATTAATAGGCATTTCATCTGGACAGCTGAAATCAAGGGGCAGAACGCTGCTGCTGGAGCTCAGCAGAGGAGCCCAGGGCTCAATGCAGCCTATGGGGCTTTGCTAGGGGCACGAGGGTGCTGGTGCTTCCCCTGGCCAGGCCGGGCAGCAGCTCGCCAAGGCTTTCAAAGGGCTGGAGCCAGGCCAAAACCATTGGCCTTAATTCATCAGTCAACTCAATTTTGCTGGCTTCGCAAATAAGGACTTTGTCTGAGATGGGGAAACGGAGCAGAGCAGCTATTGTGGCCCCGGGAGCGGGCAGAAAGGGCCCTTTGAGAGGACACTCTGCCGGAATAAAAGTCACTTTCATCCCAGAATAATTAGCATGCTCTGAGTACACTAATTATTCCGGCATAAAGGGACTCTTATTCCCGAGCAGCGCAGGGAGATGCTCTGGATTCTGGTCCACCTGCCCCTGTGAACGCAGCAAGAGGGGTGATGAGGATGTGGAGATGCAGCTCCAGCTCCGGCCGCCAGGTCCTCTGTGGGGAGCATCCCCCAGGGCTGGGGAGGACCCGGGGCCACCACCATCTCCTGCTGGTTTAAGGTCTCCCCATGACAAAACAGTGCCACGGCCCCTTCCGTGCCCATGCAGGGCTTCTGGCCATCACCAGCTCCCGTCCTGGACCCCAGAAGCAAACCTGACCATCCTGCCATGGCATGGCAAAATGTCCCATCTAACTGGTACAAATGTTTACAGAGGAATCCGTATGGATGCGTCTGTTCAGATGCTGCATCCCAGATGCTACCCTACCCCTTGGCATCTCCATCAGCGATGAAGCGCTCGCCTGCAGCAGCCTGGATGCTCCAAGGTGATTCCTGTGGATCCTGGTTTGGCTGGTCTGACCTTCTGCAAGTTGCAGAAGAAGAAGCGTTAAGATTTTATATATAGATACATAGAGATATGGAGTTATATAGACCTATAGATACATATGGGCGGGCAGGTTTTTGAGGGATGATGGCATTGGAGCAGCTGCGGAGGAGAAGACCAAGCTGGTGAGTAAGCACAGCGCTGGGCTCCAAATCCACTCTTCCGCAGGGAAAACACGCTCCAGGCCACAAGAGGAGACGCTGAGTGAACCCATCTGGAAGGGCCGGGGGCTGCGGCAGGAAGCGAGGCACCGACCCAGGGATGCTGATCCGGCTTGGGGCCAGTGGCCCTGTCAGGAGCAGGCAGGGGACAGGGGCCGGGTCCCATGGTGTCGATGTCTCAGCTGAGTTTTAGGACAGGGGGAGAACGTTTCCGTCCTTGGAAGTGAGGCGGGAAGCACCAAGTGGCAAAGGCAAAGCCCAATTGACCCCGCAGTGATTGCCCTGGTGCCCCACAGCATCCGCCCCGGCTACAGGAGCGGGAAGTATTAAACCCAAGTGCTTCCTTTTCCAAACAATAAAAAGGCACCAGGACACGCATGGACCAAACCCCTCCCAGCCTTCTCCCAGCTCCTCTCCCACACTGGGCTGCGCAGAGGGACGGGGTCCAGCACCCCATGGAGGATGGGACCACCGCAAGCACGGCGCTTGGGGATGCTGCAGCCCTCCCCGTGTTGCGCATCATCAGCTGGAGCTGCTTTCCCAGCCACAAACCGGACAGGGACGGATGAAAAGCATCAGTGTTGGCAGCTGGGGATGGGGAGCACAAGGCACACGCTGGACCCCCCCTATTAGCAAGCCAGTGTAGTGCCTGTAAAGCAGAGTGGGGCAGGGGACGGTCACGGCATGAGCATCTGCGTTAATGATGATCTTAAAGGTCTTTTCCAACCTGGCTGATTCTATGATCCCTTTAGGCCACGCCATTCAAATTCCAAGCACAGCACCAACAGAACAGCACATCCACGGGGTGCCAGCGCTTTGTGCCGCTGCAGCACCAAGAGGCAGAGCAAGGGGACCCCAGCAGGGACTCAGCCCCCATAGAACCCAACGCAGCATCGCAGGGCACCGGTGCAGGGAGACGCTCGGCTCCTCATCGGCTACAAAGAGCCGCTGTGTGAATCCAGGGCCCGGTCCCTGCACGCAGCCGGCTGCAGAACAAAGAGCTGCACCGTGTTAAGTAAATGGAAGGGACTGATGTGTTCCAAAGCTCTCGGCAGATTCCAACAGCAATTCGCCCGGCAGCAAACACAAATCCCAGGCACCCCCAGCAAGGCCACGGCGGGGGAGCAGCAGCGGCGCAGCCCGCAAAGCCTTCGTCGGGCTGAAATCCTCCTCGGCTCTGGTGGCCAAGGGATGGACACCAGAGCCTCGAGTGCAGCGCCAAGCCTAAAGCAGCAATGAATCCCCTCGCCCCCATTATTTACCAAGCAAACCACGCTCCTGGTCACCTTCCCATCAGCAGCTCACCAGGATGCGAGTGTCAGCGCCACGGTGTCCTTTGGAGCAACAGCATCTTGCAAGAGGCCCATTAGTCCGTTCCATTAAAGATGCAACTTCCAACTCAATCAGATCCCCCCCCCCAAGCATCTGCAATTCCCACTGATGCCTCAGGCCACACGCTTTGGACACTGCAGATGAGCCAAGGCTGCTCTTCCCATCCCTCCCCTCGGTGGCACCGTGGGCACGGTCCCACTGGAGAAGCTGGAGCAAGGTCATTATCCAACATCCCAGTTGCCAACCCCACAAGCCCTTTGCTGCACGCGGTGTTGGGACCGTCTGGGATCCTGCAGAGCATCTGCATGACTGCAGCTCCAGCCTGCTCCGTTCCCCTGGCTAAGAAAGGACATGGGGAGTCTATATTTAGCCTTAGAAATGGCTGGAGTGTGTTGGGGAAGGCAACCTCACACAACAGAATAACAACCAGCAACCCAGTCCTCGCGGCCCACCCGGCACTTTTCCTTCTTAAAATAAGAAGCAGAGAGTGAAGAAAACAAGAAGTTGGAGCCAAATTAGAAAGCACTGAGAACATTCGCTGCCGGCCAAGGGCCGTTAGATGGAACGGACTGGGAAGTCAACAGCAAAACCTGGCCTGTGAATAGCTTGAGCCTGGCTTGCACAGGGGAGGGAAACGCATCCCCTCGCCAAGCACTGAGGATGGAGCCACGCACGGATTGGGAGAGGTGGCTGTGGGTCAGCTGGGGGGGTCTCAGGGGCACAGAGCCAGGGTTTGAGAAGGTGCTCGATGTGGATCTGGGAACTGAAACTGGGTCAGCGCCCGGAAGAGGAACCTCCTGCCCCAATCCCACCAGCGCGCTGATGGTGCCGACTCAGCAGGAGCGCGGCACAGCCCGGCCCTGCCTGTGGCTCGGCCCTGACCGCACACCCCACGCTGTCCTGCGGCTTCCGAACCCCCCCGCATGCACTCCCTCCCAGGGCAAAGGGCCCTTGCAGAGGCACGCGCTCCCTGCACCGCTCGGGGGGGCTGAGCAGCACCCAAGTCCCTGCTGAGCGGCCGTCCATAGGGAGCACGGGCTTGGGAAAGCATCCACAATGATTTTGGGCTCAGCTGCCTCTGCCTCCCGTACAGGGCAGCAAAACTCCCCCACTGTGGGCATCCATCCCTGTGGGAAGGCGTCTGGAGCCGGGAACAGCAGGAGCACACAGCAGAAAGCCGGCAGAGGCCCCTGCATCCCTCTAGGAACGGTAGGGATGCTCCTGGTGAGGGCAAAGGGCTCCTCACCCTGCCCCATCCTCAGCAGCCTTCCGCAACGGAGAATAATGCCCACAACAAACACCAGGACAACCAGGATGCTGCTGCAGCCGGGTCCCCCCCACAGCATCCCCCATGGGGAAGGAGAGGGGCTGAGCTCCACCGGCCCATGACAGCGAGAGGATGGGTTTTCCCTCCCACCTCGAAGCTGACACAAGGCTGTTTCTGGGGTCCCCACCTCGCAGTTGGTTACGCAGCTTTTCCCTTCACTTGTCCCTGCTTTTCCACTCCTGCAAGGAGATGGGAATGTCTCATGCAGCAGAACGGAGCCAGCGGACCAGGCAGGCAACCAGCACCGGGCATCTCACACAGGCTCACAGTGAGGAGGAACCAGAGTCAGATCCTTTGGAAGAGGCTCCGGGGAGCCAGGATTAGGGAGGACCAGGGTGGGTTTTGCTCCACATCAGCCCCATGGGTCCTCAACATCAGAGAAGCAGCATCACGAGCTGGAGGGCTTGAGCAGCCCCCGCTCCCGAGGAGCACATGGAACCACATGGAGAGGACATGAGCAGACACCAAAAGACAAGGGGGATGTGTGCCACAGCTGCTCCCACCTCCACACCACCCACTATGGCTTTGGAAGCAGCACGAAGGCAGAAAGCTACGCGTCGGTTTCACCCCAAAACAGGCACCGCTGCCAGGGATGCTCCAGCACTGCCCCATCCATCAGCACACACCATGGGACAGGGAGCACATGGAACAGGGGCAGCATCCACAGCACAGCATCCCCCAGGAAGGGGCAGGCTCCTGCGAGCCCCAGGATGCTCCACACAGGGCCAGTGGGTACCCACCTGTCCCCACCACTGCATCAGAAGCGCTGCACCGAAGCACCGCAGCCCTTGACCACAGGTATTGCCAAGCCAGGAGCGGGGCATGCCTTGCCTGCCCTCACCCGTGGCCCCATGGCTGCATGGGGCAGCCCCGTGCCACTGGAAAGCATAGACAGGAGCTGTGCACCAGTGCCCTTTGTCCCACTGGAACGGATTCCCCCCTATCCCCCAAGCTGGACTTTGCCTCCTGCAGCCAAAGCCAGGAACAACCGAACAGGTCCAGAGCTGCAAACAGGGGCAGCGCGTGTCTCTAGGGGAGGACTGGGACTCTGCACCCCACTGCCTGCAGCACCAGGGCAGCACCGGCTCCATCACAGCTCCCAGCTTGCCCCTGGCCTGAAGCAGGAGACCAGAGCCCATCCAGGAGCACTGGAGCCGAGGTGCCACCCTCTGTACCCCTGCCAGCTTCAAGAGCCCCTCTGCAGCCTCCTGCAGCTCCATCCCCAGCTCTCCAAGGAGCCCTCATCCTGCTGGGCTGCCCCATAGAGCAGAACAGCACCTCGCCCCCAATGTCACCCCCAAAGGGAGGGCAGCCTGGCGCTGGGAGGGAGGGAGGGGTGGCTCTGCATTGGGTTTCACCCCACTCCAGCTCCTGGGGTGGAGAAGGGGCCAGAGGAACTTCCTTCCCGCACATCATCCTTCCGCAGCCTGTTTCCAAAGGCAACGCAGCTTATGCAATGAGCGATGCCCGTCCCTCCCGCCCCCATGGACCTGGGAATCTGCCGGCAGCTCCCAGCCACCATCCAGTGAGGATGAGGCCTATGGACACGGGGATCCTGGGGAGCGGGGTGGGAGCAGGGAAGCGGCAGGTCAGCGGTTCACCATCACCATCGGGGCAGTCAACCTCTGCTCCCTGCAAGGGATACCAATGGAGCACCCGGACCTCCGGTGGGGCAGGGAGGGATGGAAACCGCAGGCTCCAGCCTCCCGCAGCCCCAGACAGTAATCTGGGGCAGGGATCTGGCATTTGCCCAAGCCTCCTCCTCCTCTTCCTCCATCCCGCTGACCTGGGGACAGGTCAAGCGTCACCACCACACCGAGCACCAGCAGCTTCACTCCAAGGTGGGTGAAGAAAGGGGACAGAAAACCCTTTTCCCCCCCCATAAATAACCCCCACGCCAACCAACTGCTCCGGTCCCCTGCCAGGGCCATTCTGAGGGAAGCCATAAGAGGAAAGTGCCAACTCAGAACCCTCATTTCCCTGCTTTGAAAGGGAAAAGGAGGCTCCAGCCCCGTGCGTTGAGGCATCGCAGGAACTTCTCCATGGCCGGTTCCCGGCGCGTTCGGCTGCCAGCTCCCAAACGCGCTCACGCTGCCAAGAGCGGCCCCTCATCCGCTCAGAACGCTCGCCCATGGAGCTGACGAGCTCCTCAAAGTATTTACTGAATAGATCAATAAGCGCCGGGAACGCGAGACGTGCGCAGCCTGGAAAGAAAGCGGCTGGCGGGGGGCCGGCCCGGGCCGACGGACGGGGGGACAGCCCCATCGCTGGGTAAACATCCATCCCAGGGCCACCGCGCTGGCCACGGCCGAGCCCCGCAGCCGGGGCTGCGGCAGGAGAAGCGGCCCCAGTTATGCAAGGAGCGTGGGGCGAGGCCAGGCTGTCCCGGGGAGTTGGGGGACCCCCGCGCTAAGGGGACCCCCCCGCGCTAAGGGGACGCTGAGTTCCAACTTTCCTTCTTGGCTGGAGGGGGGGAAACTTTGGATTCCCGAGGAAAAGGGGGTGCCGGGCGGGTGGAACCCCCCGGAACGGGAAGGAGCGGCCGGAGAGGGCCTGGGGGGCTCGGGGAAGGGGGGCTCGGGGAAGGGCGGCCCCCCCTACTCGCCCGGTGCCCTCCGTCGCTCTCTCCCGAGGCGCAGCGGGGCCGTGCTGCACCCGCTCTGCTTTGTCACGGCGGCGCCCCCCGACCCGAGCGCCGCGGCCCCGCCGGCTCCCGGCCCCGCGCCCCCGACAGCGGCCGCGGGGCCGCGCAGCTGCGGCGCTCTGTGTCCGTCCCCCCCACTCCAATCACCACCACCTCCTCCCGGTGTCCCCGCTCCGCACCGCGGGGCCCGGGCCCGCACTCACCTTCGAGGGCGCGGGCGGCGGGCGCGGCCAGCAGGGCCAGCAGGCACCCGGCGAGAGGCAGCAGCGGCCCCATGCCGGCGGCTCGGCGGCGGCTCCTCACGCCGTGCTGCCCGCGGGGCGGCGCGTCCCGGGCCCGCGCACCGACATCCGCGGAGGGAGGGGGCGCGGGGCGGGGGCGGGCGGGGGAGGGACGGGACGGGGCGGGACGGGATGGGACGGGGCGGGCGGAACCTCGGGACCCTCCGGACCCTCCGGGCTGGGCGGCGGCGGCGGCGGCGGCAGCGGCGGAGGAGGAGGAGGGGGGCGAGGGGAGGGAAAGGGAAAGGGGAGGGGGGGGGGGGAGGGGATGGATGGATGGATGGATGGATGGAGGGCGCGCGCCGCCGCGCCCGCCTGACGTCACCGTGCGCGCGCCGCTGCCGCCGTGCGCGCTCCCGTTGGGGGAGCGCGGAGGAGAGGCGGAGGGGGGGGAGAAGAGTGAGGGGGGTCCTACGCGGCGGCCGCGCGGTGCGCATGCGTACGGGGTACCGGGACTGCGCTCCCCCCCCCCCCCCCCCCCCCCGGTGCGGGCAGGGACACGGCCCGGTGCGGGCCCGGTGTAAGCGCGGTGCGGTGCGGGCAGGCGCTGCCGCTGCCGCATCCGCGCGTGGTGCCCGGGCCCGGCGATGCCCCCTTCGCCCCAAGCTCGGGGCGGAGACGCCGCTGCGGATCAGGCACGGGACGGAGAACAAACGGCTCCCGGCACTGGGGAGCCTCGGCCGCGTTTCCCCCGCGCCCACCGGGCAGCCCCGGGGGAGCCTCTGCACGGGGTCGCCCTCCCAGGCACGTCCGTGCGAAGCCCCCCTCCGGATCCCCCCCATCCCTTGCCCCGCGGTGGGTCCCCATGACCCGGCTCCGTTTTGTCACCCCAGAGCCCCCCTCATCACCACGGGTATGATGTCAGAGCCAGAGCCCTGACGTCAGAGCAGGAGCCGTGACATCATTCATCAGTCACAGCATCCCGCCACACTGCTGCCTGCACGGGGCTGAGGCCGGGTGCTCGGGGGGGGGGGGGGCAGTCTGTGAACCCCCCCGAGTGATGTCACTTGTTAAAACAATGACGTCACTCGCCCACCCCACCCCGGTGAGGCAGCAGCGCTGGCAGAAGCTGCTGCACCAGATGTTTGGGAGGAAGGTCCAGATGTTCTGGGAAGCCGCCCCTGCAGAAGGGCGGGCGGGGGATGTCCCGGGGGCGGCCGCGGAGGGGGGGGAGCCGAAGGGCTGCTCGGTCCCGTCCCCTCACGGGGGCCCCCGGAGGTTGCGCAAGCCCCGCCGAGTGGAGACGACCGAATTCCTCCCTCGAGTGGCCCGAGGCCAAAGCCCCCCCTTCCCCGCAGGATGCTGCCCCGAACCGGGATCTGGAGGGTGAGGGGGACGACCCCGTCCTCCGGAGGTGCTGGGCCGCCCCCCTGGGACACCCAGGGCTGGACGGTGGGGGACAGACCCGGTGCGAAAAGGGGCAGTGGATACGGCGCCACGTCTGATGCCCGTAACGGCCGCGAGCACCGAGGGGTCACCAGCGCCGCGGCGTGAAGAGCAACCCCAGGGCTTCGGACCGCGGGGGTCCGGCGGCGGCCCTGCCCCGGCACCGGCAGCCCCCGCCCCGGCGGCACCGGCGGTGCGGCAGCGCTCCCTGGCGGCCCCGCCGTGGCTGTACCCGATGCGGCCCCCTCCGCTCCAATGAGGGGTGTCGGAGCAGCCCCAAGAGCACCCCGGGGTGGGCAATGGGCCTGTGCTGTCCCAGCGTGGGTATCCCCGTGCGGGGACCCCGTTCCCATCCTCGGGCCGGCACAGGAGGGGGCACGGGACCGGCTGCGGGGTGCGGGAGCGGGGTGGGTGGGGACCAGAAACGGGGCAGATGCGGGGCGGGGGGCGGGCGGTGGCACCGGGCGGGCGCGGGGCTCGGGCAGGGCTCTGCAGTGGCCGCGAGTGCCGGTGTCGGGGCCGCTCCATTGCCGGTGCCCCCCCCTCGCACGCACCAGCCGCCCGCGCGTCTCCTCCCCCTTCCTGGTGCTCGGCGCTTTCCGCCGGAGCGGGGCAGCCGCGGGAACCGGCCCGGCCGCGCCCGCCGCCGCCATGGAGTGAGGGGTGCGCGGCCCGGCCCGGCCGCCCCCGACGACCGGCGGCTCCCGCCAGGTAACGGCGCCGCGGGCGGGACGGGGGCGCGGGGCCCGAGACCGGGGCCGGCGGCGGGGCCGAGGCCTCGGTGGAGCGCCCGTTCGGGTGCCCGTCACGGCACCGGGGGCTGCCCGCGGGGCTCCGGCCGCTGGGGGGGGGGGGGGGGCGCGGAGGCACTGCCCGGTGTCACTGCGGCGTTTTAGGGTGCGGTGGGGAAGGGGCTCCGGGTCTGCAGGAGCCACGGTTGGGCTGAGCTGGGCTTGGGCCGGCGTCGAGGCTCCCGTTGGCCGCATAGGTGGCCCTAAGAAGAGCTTCCACTGGCCTGGAGTGTCCGTTTGAGGCAACCCCTGCGGGGTCCACAGTGTCCTCCCTGCAGTGCCATCACCGGGGTCCCACCGGCCAGGAGGGTGGTGCTGTGGCCACGGAGTGGTGCCCCCCCCCCCCGGTACCCTGGGGAGACCGAGGCCTGGTGAGGGGCAGTGAGGTGGCTCAGGCTGCATCCCTATGGAGGCAAAGGTGGAGCAGAGCCCCGGTGTCCTGTGTGCCAAGAACCGCAAAAGCCCCGGGGAAATCCCTGTTCCGTGCCCGGGAGGATGAGGAGGGTGCAGAGGGATGTGTGCACCCAGGGGCTGCCAGCTCCTGGCACTGGGCTGGGACATGGCCAAGGGCAGGGGGGAGCTGGCCAGGAGTGGGGTCCCTCCCGGTCCCTAAGGGAAGGGGCTGCATTCTGCTGCCAGGAGGTGCCTGTGTTTAATGAGTAACAGCAGTGAGGGCGACGGCAGCTCTGGCCTCTGGGATGGGGACTTGGTTTGCCTGTGAGTAAGCAGAAAGCCCATGCTCGGGGCACGGGGGTCCCTGATCCCCCCTCCTGCACCCCGGCTCCTCCACCAGAGGAAGGCAAAGTGGCCCCTTGGGTAGAGGAGGAAGCGAAAGCGGCTGCGCCGGGGTGGTTTGGGCAGGGGGAGTGGGCGCGGGGCGCACCCCGGGGCCGTATCCTGCCGCGGGGTTTCCCCAGGAGGCAGCTCCCTGCCGGAGCACGTGTCCCATTGGGGGGGCCCGAATGTGGCTTCCCCCGGCCACGTCTCATCTCCCTGCTGCTGTGTCAGGCCTGGGCACTTGCTGCCATGGGAGCCTCTGCTGTGGAGTGCCACCTTGGGTGCATGAGCCCTGTGGGAGATCGGGGTGCAGCTGCAGGGGTTGGTGTAGGTGCATGGTTGGCCTGGGGCAAGGGGCTGGAGCTCTGTCCCCCAGTCACTACCCTGTTTCCTTCTCCAAAGCACTGTGGAGGTGCTGATGCAGCAAAGCCTGCGTGGCCTGATCCTGCGGCGGCGCAGGGTGCTGGGTCTTGGCAGGGAAACGCTCTTCTGCAGAAAGAGCAGAGGAGGAAAACATGGAAATGAGGAGAGGAAGAAAACAGGGCACGGCTGAGCCGAAGGAGCTGCTGATTGATGCCAGGAGGGGACGGGCCTGTCCCCACCCTTGGGGCTCCTTCGAGCCGTTGTCCCCTGGGCTGGAAGGGAGCTGGGAACCGGGGAGGAGGAGCACAGCACCTCCTGAAGCCTCTGAGCATATTCAGGCATGCCCAGCTTTACGTTCCAGGTTGCCACTTCCCATCCAGCAGCTTTCTCCTAAGCAGAAATACAGGTTTGAATCTGTATTCAGATAAGAGGGGAGGATGCGGATTGCACCCCGAGGATCGCTACGCCAGGGGCTGCTTTTCCCCTCTTGCTTCCCTGCATCCCAGCAGCTGCGATCTCCCCGATGCCATGGGGAGAACAAGGGCAGCCCCGGGGTGTCCCTTGTCGCAGCGGGCCGGGCCGGCGCGGCGCTGGCAGCCGCGGCGCGGTTGTTGTGCGCTCCGTGCGACGTTGCCCCAGTGACGCCGGCTTCCTTCCCCTCTCCCGGCTCCTCAGAGCCTCCCCGGCAGCTCCACCTCCGCCACCGTGACGTGACGCGGCTCCTGTTTGCGGTCGGGGCACGGGAAGCCAACCCCTGGGGTCCCGGAGCCGTCCCGGAGCCAACCCGGACGTGTCCGAGCGGCAGGATCCGGCCTCTGCCCCCCTGGGAAGCGGCAGCGAGGTGCGTCCGCAGGCGGCGCAGGGCCGCCCTCCTTTCCTCCGCTGCTGGGCCCTATGAGCGGGGCAGTGGGAGGAAGGGGATGGAGCCGTTTGGAAGAGGCATGGAGCGGGCGGGCTGCTGGGCACAGGGAGGGATTCTTGGAGCTGCAGTGCCGGGGACTGGACGAGCCGTGACACCACCCACCGCCAGCGCTGGAATTCCCTGCGGAGTTTCCCATCTATGGCCTCATTCCAGGCCTCTTCTTGCTTTCCATGACCCCACTGTTGACGTGGGGCGGCTGCGGAATGGTTCGGGGTGGTTTCGGGGGGCAGCAGAGCAGCCTCACGCTCTTCCTGCTCCCCCGGTGGTTCTCCCATCTCTGCTGTGCCAAGACGGGCAGCGCTCACCCATCCCTCCCCATTGTCCTCGTACATTGCCCGCAGCAGAAGGCGCAGGGATTCCCCAGAGATGCAGGAGACTGAGGCACAAGCTGGCTGCCTGCCTGACCAGGATTGCCCAAGAGGCTGATCCTGGATCAGCTCCTTCCTGCTGCTCCTCCTCTGCAGCGGCCCTGACCCCACGGAGCAGCAGGTTCAGGTGGAGCAGGGACAAGCAGCAGCCCTGGGAGGAGCTCTGGGTGCTGCCCTATGGCCCCTCTCCTGTTTCTCCACAGTTCCCAAGATGTCCCTCTGGAGCATCGTCTCCCATATGCCACCGGAGGAATTCAGTGGCCTCTTCACGGAGTTTCCCCGTAGCCTGCGCTGTGTCCTGGCTGACTGGCTGGAGAACCAGCCCTGGTGAGGCCCCAGAGGGACTGTCTCTTCATCAGGGGCTGTAGCAATAGGCGAGGGGTGATGGCTTCAAACTGAAACAGGGGAAGTTTAGGTTGGGTATAAGGAAGAAGTTCTTTGCTGTGAGGGTGGCGAGGCGCTGGCGCAGGGTGCCCAAGGATGCTGTGGATGCTCCATCCCTGACAGTGTTCAAAGCTGGGTTGGATGGAGTCTTGAGCGATGCGGTTCACTGCGAGGCACCCCTGCCCATGGCAGGGGGTTGGAACTGGATGATCTTAAGGTCCTTTCCAACCCAAATCAGCCCAGGCTTCTATAGCGGAGGTAGATGCACATTTAGGAGAGGTTTTGGGAGGTCGCATCCTCGCCAGGGAGCCGTCTTGCCCTTGTTCATGCGCCAAATTGCCCCCACAAGCACAGCCAGCACTGGGTGGCAGCAGGAAGGCGGCTGTGCCCCTCCTCCGTGGTGCAAGTGTGCGGCTTAGGGTTGCACAGGGGATGGTGGAGGATTCCTGCCCATCCACCCAACCCTTTTTCCCTCTCCAGGGAGTTCGTCAATGGCTCGGATGCCTTCTGCACCAGCGTGGCCAGCGGGATGCTCTCGGCCATGCTGGAGAAGCTCCGCAGCGCTGCCAGCAGCAATGGGCAGCAGTGCCAGATCCTCCAGCAAGTCAATGGCATCGAGGTGCGCGGCGCTGGGCACGGGGCTCCTTGGGGCTGTGTCACACTGGGGTCTATTTGGTTCGATTCTGCTTCGGATTTGGTTCAAACGCTGCTTGAAGGGATCCATGTCCCCCTTGACACCCATCTCAAGGCCAGCGCCATCCGTGAGCAATGAGCTTGTGTGGACTCAGCCATTGGGGGTCTTGGGGTGCTGCCAGCCCCCACCTCACCGGATGTTCCCCATGTTCTGCTTGAGCAGTTGATGCCCCCTTCCTCCATGCCTTGTGCCGTGTGCCATGCCTTGTGCCGTGTGCCATGCCTTGTGCCGTGTGCCATGCCTTGTGCCGTGTGCCATGCCTTGTGCCTTGTGCCATGCCTTGTGCCGTGTGCCATGCCTTGTGCCTTGTGCCATGCCTTGTGCCTTGTGCCATGCCTTGTGCCGTGCCACGTTTCCTCCTGCTGCATGGGCATGGGCATGTGCTGGGTTTCTTTTCCTGGGCTTTCCTTCTGTACCGAGATCTGTTTGAGCCACTTTCTGTCTCTCTTCCACCTTCTGTGATTGCAGATTTAACCCCTCTCCTCTCTGCTGCCAGCGAAGCTCTTGACATAAGGGCTGAGTGCTGCTCATTCTGGCTGAAAGCTCTGCTTTTTGGGTAACAGACACTTCTATTCCCCAGCGCTTGGGAAGGGCTCCGCTTTAGGCGTAGCTTCCAGGGAGCGGGCTGGTTTTCCAAAGCTTTTTGAAGCTGCTGTAGGAAAACACGCCGATGTTTCAGCTGAGGGTGTTTAAAGGAGAGCCACGCTCCCACGTTCCCTCCTCCTCATCCCATAGCAGCAAACCCTTATCTCTCCCGAGCTCCCTGCCACATCTAAGCCGTGCCAGGAGACAAAGGGCTGGAGACCAAACCTGCCCCTTCTGTCCCTTGGGGCTGTGTCCAGACATGGGGCAGGAGCAGAGGGCCCGGGCTGGTTGCATGGGAAGCATCCGACATTCCTGGTGTGGGAAGTAGCTGATGTGGGAAGCGTGTGCAGGCCGGAGGAGATGATGTGGGACACAGGGAGCGGAGCCAGCAGGGAAATTCCTCTGCTTGTGTTCTATGGAAGGCATTCATCCACCCGGACCGGATCAGCCAGGAGGATCTTCCCTGGGTGCCAGGCTTGGGATATGTGGCAGCAATGGAGGATTTGCACTGGTTGGGTTGTTTGCATGGTCGGGTTCTTGTTTGAAAGGGATTCATTATGTTTTGGTGCACAGCTCAGGGTGGGAATTCCCAGCATTCCCATGGATCGGGTCATGAAACCCCAAAACCTGACTTAGCACCGGGGCGCATGGATGGGGTGGGAGGATGCTGGGGATGGGAGGATCATATCCTGCCCCACTGATGCTCTGCCTCCCTGCAGAACATGTACCGCCGGGACCCGCTGCGCCTGGTGTCCGTCCTGAGAGCGATCCTGGATGGGGAGAAAGCCGCTGTGCTCAAGAGGGTGCGTGGTCCCTGCTCCCCTCTGGCGGCACCCCAAGGCATGGGGTGGGCTCTGGGCGCTGCTCACCACGCTCTGCTCTGCCCCAGGACCATCACCTACCCCTCAGCTTCCACCGGCGGCAGGAGGAGCTCAAGTTCAACATGGGGCTGCAGCGGCTGCAGCATCGCGTGCGCCAAATCCAGGCGCAGCGGGATGGTCCCACAGGTGAGGGGATGCATCAGGATGGGGCCCGTGGCAGGCACCATCAGACACCATCTCCCCACACTAATGGGGATGTCCCATCCTTCTCCACAGCCTCTTTGCAGGAGCCACAGCTAAAGACGGAAGCCAAAGCCTCAGAGAGCGTGAGTGGGGTCTGGGTACCAGGGGGAAAAGCAGCATCTCTGGGGCAGGAGAGGGTTTGGTGCCCTGCAGGAGATGGCACTGGGCTGTGGGTTGATGCCCCACAGGAGCTGTCCACCCTGGTCCTGGAGGCTGTGAAAGAGCTGGAGGCGGCGAAGCAGCAGGTACTGAAGAGGATCCAAATCTGGAAGCGGCAGCAGCAGTTGGCAGGGAACGGGGCTCAATTTGAGGAGAACCTGGCTCCGCTGCAGAAGAGGTGAGTGGCACAGGGCAGGGATGGGGGACCCGGAGCAGGGCTGCGGCTGAGGGTCCCCTTTTCCCCTTGGTTCAGGTGCGAGAACCTGGTCGAGGTTCACTTCCAGCTGCATCAGCAAGTGATGGGAGCGAGCGCGGAGCTGGGGGCTGAGCTGGTACCCAGGCTCCAGGAGCGGCTCAATGAGGTGTTATCCAGCCTGGTCAGGAGGTAACGGTGGCATTGGGGTGAGGGGGGTCTGCAGCGGGCGGTGCTGTGCTGAGCACCATCGGTACCTGTGTCCCCAGCTCCTTCCTGGTGGAGAAGCAGCCCCCGCAGGTCCTGAAGACCCAAACCAAGTTCCAAGCCAGTGTCCGGTTCCTGCTGGGCCCACAGCTGCTGAAGGCATCGGCCAAGCCCTACATGGTGCGGGCTGAAATGGTGACGGAGAAGCAAGCGCGGGAGCTGGCGCTCAGCGCCTACGGCAGCACCCTCAGGTGAGGGGCCGGGGGCTCAGCACAGGGCAAGGGGGCCGCGAGTGTCAACCATAGCCCCTGACCCCTTCGTCTGCCCCAGCGAGAGCACCGGGGAGATCATGCACAATGTGGTGGCCCTGGAGACCAACCCTACCAGCGGGACCTGCTGCGCCAACTTCAAGAACGTGGTGAGTGCCATCAGCGAGGGGTGGGATGGGATGGGGTGGGATGGGATGGGATGGGGTGGGATGGGATGGGATGGGATGGGTTGGGATGGGATGGGATGGGGTGGGATGGGGTGGGGTGGGATGGGATGGGATGGGGGTCCCCAAGGCTTGCCCAGGGGTGGTGCTCAGCTCTTCCCCTGCCCAGCTGCTGAAGAAGATCAAGCGCTGCGAGCGGAAGGGGTCCGAGTCGGTGACGGAGGAGAAGTGCGCAGTCCTGTTCAGCACCTCCGTGGCCCTGACCGCCAACAACCTCTCCATCCACCTCCAGGTACCAGCGCCATTCCCATGGGATAGGGCTGGGACAATGCTCTATCACCTATGGGACACCCTGGTCCATCCTGGGCAGCCCCATCTCTCTCAGGGTGGCCTCAGGACTGATGGGGGGCCGTTATCTCTGCCCCCAGGTCCTGTCTCTGCCTATCGTGGTCATCGTCCATGGGAACCAGGACAATAACGCCAAAGCCACGGTCCTGTGGGATAACGCCTTCTCCGAGATCGTGAGTGCCACAGGATGAGGAGATGCCGGGATGCTGGGGTCGGGTCCGGCTCGGGGATGGAAGTACCCTGATGCCATCCTGCCCTGCCGCAGGACCGGGTGCCCTTCGTGGTGGCCGAGCGGGTGCCCTGGGACAAGATGTGCGACACGCTGAACCTGAAGTTCATGGCCGAGGTGCAGACCACCAAAGGGCTCCTCAAGGAGCACTACTTCTTCCTGGCACAGAAGATCTTTAATGACTACAGTGCCAGCCTCGAGGACTTCCAGAGCCGCAGCGTGTCCTGGGCCCAGTTCAATAAGGTTACTGGGAGAGCTGCTCTGGGTGAGCAGGGACCAGCGTGGCCCTAGGCATCCTCACACCCTCTCTTCTACCCCAGGAGATCCTGCCCGGGCGGGGATTCACCTTCTGGCAGTGGTTTGATGGAGTCCTCGACCTCACCAAGAGGTGCCTCAAGAGTTACTGGTCCGATCGGTGGGTACCCAGGGCCAAGCGGGATTCCAGAGCAGGCCCAGGGCCAGAGCTGGGGAGCCCTGGTCCCATCCGCGCATCCCTGCAGGCTCATCATCGGCTTCATCAGCAAGCAGTACGTCTGCAAGCTCCTGAGCACGGAGCCCGATGGCACCTTCCTGCTGCGCTTCAGCGACTCCGAGATCGGGGGTGTCACCATTGCCCACATCATCAGGGGCAAGGATGGTGCGTTGGGGGCACGGGGGCTGCTCTTGGTGCTGTCACCGTGGCCCGGGGACATCGGGTGTTATGGGCTCCTGATGGAGCCTTGTGCTGTCTCCCTTCAGGCTCCAGCCAGGTAGAGAACATCCAACCCTTCTCTGCCAAGGACCTGTCCATCCGCTCCCTTGGCGACCGCATCCGGGACCTGGGGCAGCTCCGCAACCTCTACCCAACACCCCCAAGGACCAGGCGTTTGGGAGCCACTACAACAGTGAGCAGGAGGGGAGCAGAGATGGGCAATGCTATGGGGAGCTCGGAGGGGTTTGGGGTCTCTCCTCCGGTCCCAGAGCTTGGCAAGGGAGGGTTGGCATGGCCGGGGTGGTGGGTGATGGATGCTTCTCCTCTCTGAGCAGAAGAGCAGACAGGCAAGGACGGCCGGGGTTATGTGTCCACCGCCATCAAGATGACGGTGGAGAGCGAAAGGTGGGTGTTTGTGCAAGATCCCCCATGGGGATCCCGAATCCCCACCATGGGGATCCCGAATCCCCACCATGGGCTGCACTGGAGCGCATCTGTGAGCACTGACTTGCCCGTGCCCAGAGGCTGGACCACACCAGCCCTGTGCCCATGGCAACAATGCGCTTGCAGGGACCAGCATCCCCAGGGCGCTGCAGGGACCCTCCCCGAGGCCCCCCCGGCTCCGATGTTCAACCTGCCCATGCTGCAGCCCGAGGGCCTGCAGCCGGTCCTCAGCCCCATGTGGTGAGTGCCCGGGGCAGAGGCAGCCGCATTGGGGTGCAGGGGGGTGCTAACACCACCATGTGTCTACATTGCAGCCCCCCCGCTCCCTTCTGCCCCCCGCCTGTCCCCACGGGCTACCCCACGGGTGAGAGCAGCGTCAACATGATGGTCGCCAACAACCTCAGGTCCTCCTTCCCCAGGTAGGAGTGGTGCTGGTTGAAGGCACTGGGGGGCAGGTTGGGCCCCCCCATGGCCCCCATGGAGGGGGGTGTTTCCCCACGCGCTCCTCCTCCCCGCAGCACATCCCCGATGCTTTCTCCATCCCTGGCCATGGACCAGTCGCTGCCTCGCTGCGAGGACCTTGCCTTCAGGAACCCATTGTAAGACCTGGCACATGGATGGGGGGGGACCTGGCCCTGACCCCCCCCTTCTCCCACCCCAAGGGACCTTCCCTGGCTGAGCAGTGCTCCCAGTACCCTGCTGCTGACCCAACCAAGCACTTCCCCTCTGGGGAAGCACCAAGGGGGTACCCCATGGCTTACATCACCCCCCCCTTTCTTTGCTCCCCCCAGGCCCTTCATGCCCAACCAGTACATGACTGGGGAGGCCTCACAGATGCTGTCGGGGGGGCCCTCGCCGGAGCCACGGGATGAGGAGATGCTCGAGCTGGCCCCATTGACGCTGATGGCGGACCCCCCGCTGCAGAGCACCCAGAGGTGGTAAGCACATGGCGGGGGGACACCATTGGGGTGCCCGTGGGGGGGGGATGCCAAAGTCACCCTGCGCCTCCCTTGCCCAGGCTGCCCAGCATGGACCAGGCGCCCTGCTCGGACTTGGACCAGTTCCTGCAGGAGATGTCGGTGGAGGGGCCCCCTTCCTGCCCCCCCCCCCAGCACAGTGGGTACCCAGTGCCTCCTGCTGGGGCCTGGGGGAGTCCCGGTGGGATGACAGCATCCGACCGGGACATGCGTGAGGGGGATGCTGGGGAGGGGACATTGGACTGTGCCCCCCCCCCCAAGGCATCACCAGGTTGATATGGCTCGGGGGGGGTTGGATTTTGGGTAACACTTGGGTGTATCCGCTGCACTTTGGAGCCCTGAATGGAGGGACCCCCCCCGGCCTCCAATATGTGACATAGCCCCCCCATACCAGGGGGGACACACACTGGGTCCCCCTCACTAAGCCCAGAGATAGCGCTTGCTTTGGGGTTTGTGAGGTGTCCCCCCCCAACCAAGGTGGGAGTGAGGTGGGGGTGGGGGGGCAGTCCGGGGGGGGGCAGGGACATAAGCCATAAAATAAAGTTTTATTCCCAAATAACAAAATAAATAATCTCCTGTACACGTTACAAAGGAGGAGGCGCCGCTATCGAGAAAGACACCACACAGTCCTAAGGGGGGGGACACACAGAGGGACACGGGGACCCCGGGCTGGGCACGGCTTATGGGATCATGGGCAGGGGACAGGAGAGACCCCAAGGGGCTGGGGGGGGAAGGGGGGGGCAGCACCACCCCCACGCCCATCAACCGCCACCCGCATCGTGCTGGGAGGGGGTGCACACGCGTGACCCCTGCAACACGCGTGACCCCCGCAACACAGGGACCGTGCACATGAAGGTAAATGGGGGGGTGCAGAGGGGGGTGCAGGTGAGCGGGGGGGGGGGGATTTAGAGCTGAAACGCTTCACGTGGGTGATGCGGTGCTGCGGGGGGGGGGGTCACAAGGGGTGTGTGGGGAGGGAGGAGTGGGAAGGGGGGGGTCACAACGTGGTGCGTGCTGCAGGGGGGGGCGGGCGGGTGCTGCGGGGGTGCTGCGGGGGGGTGGCGGCGCTGATGCGGGAGCACACGGTGCTGCACGTGGCTCCTGTGCCGTGATGGGGGGGGGGCACGGGTTGCCCACCCAAAGGGGCCTGGGGGGGGGGACACACGGGACGGTCAGCACAAGGGGTGAGCCGAGGGGGGTCTCTACAGCAGCTTCGAGTCCATGGAGGGCTCCCCCCAGCCCCGGTGGGGGGGCTCAGAGCCTGGCGGGACCAGGGTATTGCTGCTGCGGGGGGGGGGGGGGGGGGGGGGGGGGCGCATCCCGCCGCGGCTGAGGTAACCAGAGCGTCGGTGCGGGAGAGGATGGGGCCCTGGGGGGGTTGGGGGGGGGCTGTGGCCAGGCCCTCACCGGCTCCCCGCACCCGGAGCACCGCCGGTACCGTCCCCCAGCACGTTATTGCTTCGTTAATGGTGGGGGGGGGCTGCAGGGGCCTCACTGCCGGCTGGTCTCCTGCTCCACCTTGATGGTGCCGCGGGGGGGCTCAGGGGGGGCCGGAGGACCGCGTTCCGCCAGCCCGTCCTCGAACTCTGGGGGGAGAATAAGGGATGAGGGGGGGATAGCATCCGGGAGCTGCTTCCATAGGGAACAGGCAGCTGCCCGCCCCCCCCCCCCCGCTGCTGCCGTCCCGGGGGGGCTCACCGGGTGCCGGGGGCTTCCCGGGCAGGCAGGGGCTGAGCCGCCCCACACGCTCGTGTGAGACCAAGCGGGCCAAGCGCAGCCCCTCGTCCATCAGCGTCTGCTGCAGGATGTGGCGACTCCAGAGCCCGTGCGGGGGGAGCCCGAGGGGCACATCGGGGGCGGCACCGGGCGGCGGCGTCAGCCGGGGACAGCCCCCCGCCACTGCGGAGAGAAGGGCGAGATTTGGGGTTACCCGACGGGGCGGGGGGGGGGGCCGGCTGCTGCTTGTGGATGGGTCCCGACTCACCCTGCAAGTGGCCGTCGAGGCTCTCCCCGGAGAGGCTGGCGGCGTCCTCCTCCAGCCCGGCTCGGAACACGGCCCCGGGCGGCTCCGGCCCCAGCGGCAGCGGCAGCAGCTCGGGGCGGCTCTGCTCCCCCGCCTGCCGGGAGCGCGCAGTGAGCGCAGGGCACCGGGGACGGGGCCCGTCCCACCGAGAGCAACGGGGAGCTCCACGCTGTGCGCGGCGCCAGCGCCACGACCACCACCCCGCATCCCCCTGCGGCAGCATCAGCGCGGGTACGGACCCACCTCCTGCTTGAGCCGCTTGGCCGCGGTGGCTCCGCTGTCCTCGGGATGTGCCCTGCGCGGGGAAGCCGGGGGGGGGGAACGGGACACGAAGGGGCTGCGTCAGGCGTGGGGTGACCGCGCAGGGGCCCCGCGCCACGCTGCGGGCAGCGCCAGCCGCCGCGGGGAGCGTGGGCCGGGCAGGGCGGTGCCGCGGCATCGGGGCTTTGGCACAGATGGAGCCGGGGGTGGCACAAGGGGGGAGCGAAGGGAAAGGGCAGCGCGGGCACAGCACAGAGCGGGAAGGGAGGAGGGGTGAGGGATGGGGCACCCCCTGCATCGTCATCACCCCCCCCCCCCCGGCATTCCAACCATACTCCACCTCCCGCGAGTGCGAGGTCAGGCAGAACACAACCCACACGAGGGAAAGGGGAACTTGGGTCCCATCCCCATTGGGAAGCACTGAGCTATGGGGTGCAGCGGGGGGGGGTGACAGCCAAGCGCCCCCCCTCCGGTTTGTGCCAGGTCCGGGCTCACCTGGACACCTTGAGCGAGGACAGGTAGGTGCTCTCCCGCGCTACCTGCCGCGAGAGGGAGAAGAGCTCGACGCGCCGCAGCAGCAGCGAGTTGTCCCGCAGGCAGAACTGGGCGGCCGCCTCGTTGATGATGAGCTGCGGGGCACAGAGGATGCGTGAGATGGGGGGGGGAACCCATAGCGCCCCATGGCAGAGGCAGCGTCTGACCCCGTCTCCCACCCCAACCCACACCGGGACCTCGGCGCCACGCACCTCGTGCAGGGTGAGCTGCTTGCCCTCGCGGCGCCGGGCCTCGCCGCGGCCGTAGATCGCGCTGTGCCGGCGGATCTCCTCCTCCTTGTGCCGGTCGCCGTCCTCCAGCTGGAAGATGTGTCCCACCGCCTTGGCCAGCTTCTTGTTGAGCTTCATGAGCGCCCGCAGCTCGGCCTCGCCGCCGCGGGGGTAGTTCTGCAGCAGCCGCTCCACGCTCTCGGCCACCGTCCGCGCCAGGTCCGGCTCCAGCACCTCGGTACCCATCGCCTGCTCACCGCTGCTCCCACCCGGGGAGAAGGGGGGACCCCCCGGCTCCTCATCCCCGCCGCCCTCCGACTCAGGGGTGCTCCTCCCCGGCCACGGCGGCACCGCTGATGGCGACAGCTTCTCCCCGGGCTCCGTGGGGCTCCGGGCTGGGGGGGTCCCGGCGCTGCCGCCCCCTTTGCCCACAGCCTCACCGGGGCTGGCGTGACCATTGCTGAGCGCCTTGCGCCCGCCCGCCTCCGAGAGCTTGAAGAGGGGGATGCTGCTGACGGGCACGGCTGAGACGGGCTGGCTGAAGAGCCCCGGGTTGGAGGCCCACTCACGCAGGGCCTTCTGGAGGCGGCGGACGTGCAGGGGTTTGGTGGCCATGCCCACCAGCGCCATGATCTCCAGGAACTCCTCCTCGCCCGCCTCGCAGAGCTGCTGCACGTCGTCCCCCCCTTGCTGGATGAAGGTCTCGTAGTAGCCCAGCAGGTTGGCGCGTTGCAGCACCCGGTACAGCTGCAGCTCCCCCAGCGTGCGGGCAGGGCCATGGCGACCGCGCCTGCAGGACCCACGGGTCACGACGGGCACGCAGGAGAAGCCCCCAACCCACCAGGGAGGATGGGGCACGGGGGGTGCTGCAGGGTCCCCAAACCCCACGGGGCACCCAGGCTGGGTCGGACCCAGCGTCCACAGCTCCCTCCAACACAGCAAAGACACGAATGGGCCCCCCCATCCCCTCAGCAGCAGCCCCGCACCTCCCAGAGAGCCCCGTGGGGCCGAACACGCTCCCGAAGCTGCCTCATCCCCGACGGCGCAGCGCGAGTCCCGCTCCCGCAGGGGCCGCCCTTCCCCGGGTCCCGCTCTGCTCCGTGCCCCTCGCTACCGGTGCCCCGGTCCCCCCGGCCCCTCCCGCCGCTCATTCCCCCCCCCCCGTCGGTCGCTCACCGCCGGCTTGGAGCCGCCTCCCGGCCGCTGCGCCCGCCCCGTGCGCGGCCGCTGGGGGGGGAGGGGGGGGGAAGCCGCCGGAGCTCCGGGGCCGGCGGGGCCGGCGGGGGCCGGGGGGTGCCGGGGCTCGGGGGGTCCCGCGGCCGGGCCGGGCGCGCTCGCTCCGCCGCTCCGCGCCGCTTCTGCGCGCCGCCCACACGGGCGGTACCGTGAAATAGCAGCGGCCCCGGCAGCGCCGCGGCGTGGGAGGCCCCGGGGGCGGATCCCGCGGCTGCCGCCCCCGCCGAGCACAGCGCGGGCGGCCGCGGCGGGGGGAGGCAGCAGCGGGCGGGGGAACCGGGACCCCCCCCCCCTCCAAACCCCGCTCCCGCTGCGCCTCCCGCCCCGAGGTGGGGGGGGGACCGGGGAGCGGCGCCCCGCACTGTGGCACCGGGGAACCGGGGGGGGGGAAGGACCCCTCCGCTTCCCATCCCCGCGGCGGCGTCGGGCGGAGGGGACGCGTATGGGGTCCCCGGGAGCCGGTGCTTGGGGAGGGTCAGGAGCGCTGCGCTCGCAGCATCGCCGGCTCCTGCAGCACCGCCGTGCCCGTTATCCCGGCGCTGCCCCGGGAGCGCGGGCGCTTCGTGCCTCAGCCCCCCGGGCTGCCATCGGTAGGCTTCAGGGTGAACACCCCACAGCGCGGCGCGGACGGAGGTGACTCCTGGGCTGGGGGGGGACACACACGCTGAAGCATCGCCCCCCGTCGTCCCGTCCCGTCCCCCCATCACCACTCCGGGCATGCGGGGGGGGGGATGTCACGTCCCGAGCCCCGGTCCTGCGTGTCACGGCGCTATTTATACCGCGCCCGGGCACGGCTCCAGCCGCCCCTGCCCGGGGCTGGCGGGGGGCAGCCGGGTCTCAGTGCCCCGCCGTGATTGCGGGTCCTGCCCCATCCGCGCCCCCCCCCCATACCGGCTGCCCCCTCCCCGCAACCGGCCGTCCGGCTCGGCGGGGCCGCTCCCCGGCCCGGCGCTGCCCCCGGCTGACGCACATCCTCCGCCTACGGCCCCGCCGCTTCCCGGCTCCACCGCCCACGGGCCGGGGGGGGCCGCCCGAGCCCGCCCCCCGCTCCCCGCCTACGGGGCCCGGACCCACGCGGGGCTGCGGGAGTCCCGCACATCGCCCCTCCCCTCCACGGGCCATGAACCGGGGCACGCAGCCCCAGGAGCCGCCGTGGCCCCGGTGCCCCCCGCGCCCCGCACGCTGCCCGGTGTGGGGGCTGAGGGGCGGGTCCCCCGCGGGTCCTCCCCTCCATACATAAACATCGCCTTCTGATAGGAGGAGAGGCTTGTCAATCAGGTGGGCTTGCTCTCTGATTGGCTACGGTGTGTGTCCGTCAGAGCCGTTACTAAGGCGGGATTAGCGGTTGCAACGGGATAGGCTGGAACCGCCCGTCTGATTGGTCACCGCGGTAGGCGTGCCTGGCTCCTGATAGGCTGCTAAACCGAGCTGCCTTCCGATAGGCCTGCTCAGCCTTCACTCGGCGATGACGCAACGCCAACGGCCTCTCTCATTGGCTGCCGTTTGCCCGTCGGTGGCCGTTGCCGGGCGCAGGGGCGGAAGGTGGCGGCGGGAGAGATGAACCCGGCCCCGGGGCGGCCGCGGCCGCTGCTGTGGGGCGCATTGGTGCCGGTGCTGCTGCTGGGGGCGGGCGCAGGTACGCGGGGTCCGGGGGCTCTGCGGCGAGGAACGGGAGCAGGGGACGGGGCCGCGCCGGTGCCGCGGCTCCGGAGCGGGGTTCGCATCCCGCCTGCTCTGCGCCCCGCAGGTGCCGGGAGTCCAGCGGTGATCGCGCTCCTGGAGGGCCGCCCGCACCAGCACTCGACCCCGCATCGCTTCTGCTACACCAACACGCACAAGCCGCGGTGGCACGAAATCTGGACCAGGATGCAGGTGAGGGCAGGAGCAGGAAGGTCCTTTGGGTCCCCATGGCAGCCGCCGCTCTGTTTGCACCCCTTTCCCCCCGTGCAGATCCGGGTGAACAGCAGCCGCATGATCCGGGTCACCCAAGTGGACAGCGAGGAGGAGCTGGGGGAGCCCGGGCTGTGGAGCTTCCTTTCGTCCTTCCTCAAGGAGAAGCTGAACGACACCAGCATCGACGTGGATCTCTACAGCAGCAAAACCTGCCTCAAAGTGGAGCTGCTGGAGGACGGCACCACGTACTGCGTCGTCCTCTTCCGACGTACGTCCCCTCCGTGGTGGGGGGGCTTTGGAGGGGGCAATGGGGACGTGGGCTCATGCTGAGGGATGGTCCTTCCTTGGGATGAATGGACTGCGGAGAGAAGCGTGTGGTCATCCATGGGAATGAGCTTAGGGCTCCAACTTAGGGCTCCAACTTAGGGCTCCAACTTAGGGCTCCGGTCAGCGGTTGCCTCTGATGCTGCCCCTTCTGTGTCCTTGTGACTGCACCCAAAGGACTCTGTTCTCCATCTGGATGCATTCCCTTTCCAGGCTTTGACCCAAAGCTGTTCCTGGTGTTCTTCCTGGGCCTGTTGTTGTTCTTCTGTGGGGACATGCTGAGCAGGTGAGTGCCCTGGGGATGAGGAGCGTTGGGCGGCAGCGCCTGGTTGTGCCTGTGCAAAGCACCTTGTGTGGTCTCTGCAGGAGCCAACTCTTCTTCTACTCGGCCGGGATCAGCTTTGGCTTGCTGGCTTCATTGCTCATCCTCATCTACATGGTGTCTAAGGTCCTGCCCAAGGTGAGTGTGAAGAACACTGTACAACTGTACAAGAACATCCTGTATACCACAAGTTGCATGCAGCTTGAATCTCCCATCTCTTCTAGAAGAACCATGTTTACTTCCTGCTGGTAGGGGGCTGGTCCTTCTCCCTGTACCTGCTTCAGCTGATCTTCAAGAACCTGCGGGAGATCTGCAGGACCTACTGGCAGTACCTCCTAGGTGAGTGTGAGCCCTTTGGGCTCACTGGAGCTGCAGCAGGCTGGTTGCCAGCCCTACCCTGGGCTGCATCGTGAGCAGCAGGTTGTGGAGGGGATGCTGCTCCTCTGCAGTGCTCTCTGAGAGCCCCCCTGCAGCACTGTGAGCAGTTCTGGTGTCCTCAATGTAAGGACATGGAGCTGTCGGAGGCCATGAGGATGAGCAGGGGCTGGAGCAGCTCCCATAGGAGCCAGGGTGAGAACATTGGGGTTGAAGGAGAGAAGCTGCATGGAGAGCTCAGAGCAGCTTCCAGTGTCTGAAGGGAGCTCCAGGGATGCTGCAGAGGGACCTGCAGCAGGGTCTGTGATGATAGGACAAGGGGTGATGGGTTCAGGCTGGAAGAGGGGAAGTTCAGGTTGAAGATAAGGAAGTTCTTCCCTTTGAGGGTGATGGGGCACTGGGATGGGTTGAATGGAGAAGGTTTGGATGCCCCATCCCTGGCAGTGTTCAAGGCCAGGTTGGAGCACACTGCTCTCGTGGAAGGTGTTGCTGCCCATGGCAGGGGCTTGGAACTGGATGAGCTTTAAGGTCCCATCCATCCCATTCTATGATTCTGTGATAAGATGCTGGTTTCCTGCCGGCTCTGTGCTGCAGCCCCTGCTCCTCCGGGGCTCCTTCAGCCAGGCTGAGCCTCTGCTCCCTCTGCTCTCCCGCAGGTTACCTGCTGCTCATGGGCTTCGTGAGCTTCGGCATCTGCTACCGCTACGGCCCGTTGGAGAATGAGCGCAGCATCAACCTCCTCTCCTGGGCCCTGCAGCTCCTGGGCCTCTTACTGATGTACTCAGGCATCCAGATCCACCCCATCGCCTTGGCCTTGGTGGTCATTGCCTTCTGCACCAAGAACCTGGACTACCCATTGCACTGGGCTTTCGCTGCCTACAGGTGAGGGCTGCGTCCCCTGCTCTTGCTGCTGGATGGAGCCTATGGCACAGAACCAGGGGGGGGGTATCCCAGGGGGCTGTGTCCTGGTTTCCATGGGGTTGGTGCCTTGGAGCAGCAGCCAGAGGGGCCCAGCAGCTCTGACCCCATTGGATCAGCAGTGACCGCTGCTGTGTTGGCAGGAGGGTGCAGAGCTCCTGGCTTGGGCCAAGCCCCCCACGCCTGCTCACGGAGGAGGAATTCCGGGTCCAGGGCGAGGTGGAGACCCGCAGAGCCCTTGAGGAGCTTCGGAGCTACTGCAGGAGCCCGGATTTCTCTGCCTGGACAGCAGTGTCCCGCATCCAGGCTCCCAAGAGGTAACGTGCCCCGGCACAGGGGTGGCCAGCCCGGGTCTCTGTGTGCTTCTGGACGCCCGGGCTCGCTCCGTGCTCTCATCTTGGCCTTAGAGATGGGGAGATGGAGGCATGGATGGCCTGCGGTGGGTTGGGAGCAGCGGAGGTGCCACAGGGGAAGGACAGATAACGCTTGGTCCTGGCGCCAGAATGCTTCACCCTGGTGTGCCAGAGCCACATAGGAGGGCGCTGGGCATGTGCGTACAGCACGTACATACAACACGTATGTGCTATACATGTGCATAACATGTTTCTTTGGGGCTTCTTACCAGGTTTGCTGACTTTGTGGGTGGCGCCTGTCACGTCACCCGTGACGAGGTCTCTGTCCACGAGCGGGAGTACAGCCTTGGTGGCATCTTCCTTGAGGACCAGCTCTTCGATGAGGATGATGATGAGGAGGAGGAGGAGGAGGAGGCCTCCCTGGACAGGAATCACACCTGTAACTCCCTGCCCTATAACCACCTGGATGCTGATTGAGATTGGCTGCCCTGCATGGAGGTGAGGGGCAGCGCTGCTGCTGCCATGGAGGAGCCCCTCTTCCTGCCCCAGCACCTCTGGGCTCTGCTGGGAGCGTCCCTGTCAATGGGGTGGGGACGGAGCGAAAGCGCTGTCTCGTGTGCAGGTGCCTGTGAGGGTTGAGGTGCACGAGAGGACTTTGGACCGGACCCAGCAGTCCCTGCGTGCTCAGCCCGCGCCCGCAGCCAGGCTGCTGCCAGGAGCGCCCTGCTCCTCCTCTTACCAAAGACCCAAAGGGCTCTGCCTGGGTGGGATCTGCCTCTGCCTTGTCTGGAATTCCCTGTGGATACCAAAAAGCCTCCGATGGGGACGTGGCTCAGCTCCGGCGCTCGGGAGCAGCCTCGAAGCCTGCGTGGTGCCCTGCTGCCCGCTGCTGCTGTGTCCTGGCAGAGGCCGGGAGCAGCCTCCCTGTCCCCCTGCCTCGTGCTGAGGATGAGTGTGGATGTGCTTCCTCCCCTTCCCGCCTTGCTGAAGTGGGGTGCTGGCCCCTCCCGGTGCCACTGCAGCCTTTAACCAGTGTTATGTGGGGCCATCCCCACTGCGCTCCCCCCTGGCTCGGGCAGAGTTGGAGGGGACACCCCATCTATGCAATCGCAGCAGCCCTGTGAGGCCCCTTGCTAAGCAATAACCCTGTCCCTATGGCCACTGCTGCCCTGGCCCCAGCGCAGGTTTACTCCCCTGGCCTTGCCTTGCTTTCCCTTCCTTCCCATGCTGGTGTGAGCGCCCTCTCCCATCTGCCTCCCTCTGTGTGATTAATGACTGATTATATTTGTAATAAAGATGTATTTTATAGCTTAGGAGCCTCCTTTGTCCATCCCACGGGCCAAGGATGCTGATGGTGCCTCGGGGGCAAGCCCCATGCCCTGGGTGCTGTGTTCCCTACGGCAGGACCCTAGGCCATGGCTCTCGCTGCTTCCCGCAGCCCTTGGGAGGAAGCTCCCTTTGTTTGCTTTGAGCTGCGAGGGGTTTTCCCTGCTTGTTCCTGCCCGGAGCTGCCCCCGGGGCAGGGAGGGGAGCGCGGCCGCAGCCGCTCCGAGGGGCCGGGGGCAGCTTCCCGGCTCCTTGCTCTGCATCGTGCCTCAGTTTCCCTGCCTGCGAGCGGGCACCGTGCCCTGAGGGAGGGCCCCTCCGGTCCCCCGCCCCTCCGGGGGCTGCACCGGGCGCTGGGCTGGAGCCGCTCCACAAGCTGCTGCTCTGCGACTGGGAGGTGAGTCCTGGACCCCTCCGCTCCCACCCAGCCTGGAGCACCCGAACCCCTCCATACACCCCCCCGGGGCACCCCATGCCCACAGCACCCAACCCAGGCCACCTCCATCCCGTGGGGTGTTGGGGACCCAGCACTATGAGGAGGTTGGGGTGAGCCCTGGAGCTGGGGGGGGCTCTTGCTCTGGTTCCCCTCTATGTGTGCTTGCTTTGGGGTCCTGCACCCAGCAGCCCTGGGGGGGGGGGCTGTAGGGACCGGGGGGTGCCGCCTTGTCCGGATGGAGCCATCTCCATCCTTCCCCACCTCTGCGCTCGTGACCTTTCCCCGGCACCAGTGCTACGGGGTTGGGTTTACAGCCTGCACCCGGGCTGTAAACTGGGGGTGAAGGTCACCCCGGGACTGTGACTGCTCCCTAAGAGCCAGGTAAGGGATGGGTGGGGGAGCAGCAGGACCTCATGGGTGCCTTGAGGTGCTGCGGGGCTGCCAGGGGGGGTCCTGGGCTGCCCTGGCCCTGAGCCTGCCCCTTCCCGCCCCAGCCTCCCCCTGCCAGGAAGGAGGGAGGAAGCAGAGGCTGGATTTGTCCCTGCCCCCAGAATAGGCTCCAGGTGTCCGCGTTTCCTGCCCGGGGCTCTGCTTCCCTCTCCTGGGTCCCCATCCCCATCCCGGGGTCCTGAGCGCTGCGGTGCCCTCCGTGCTTTGTGCCACCCGTGCGACAAGGTTGGGGGGGGCACCAGGGGCTGCTGAGGACCAAAGTGGGGGGGGTGTTTTGGGGACGGGGCTGCGTGTCTGTGGCTGCAGCGTCCCCCCCCCTCTCCGCAGCATCCCCGGAGCTGCCCGGCCATGGAAGCCACGAACCCGCTGCTGGACGCGGCGGCCATCGGGGACCTGGTGCTGCTGGACCCGCTCAGCGAGGATTCGCTGCTCCGCACCCTGCGGGAGCGCTTCCAACGAGGAGACATCTACGTGAGCACCGGGATGGGGCTGCGGGAGCTGCTGGGGGGGGGGAGCAGAGCGCGGCGCCGGGGTCCGCGTCCCCCCCCAGCCGCAGGCAGCATCCCGCTTCCCTGCAGACGTACATCGGGAACGTGCTGATCTCGGTGAACCCCTATCAGCCGCTGCCCATCTACAGCCCCGAGAAGGTGCAGGAGTACCACAACTGCAACTTCTTCGCTGTGAAGCCCCACATGTGAGCGCGGGGGAGTCCTCGGTCTCCGTAGACCCTGCCCGAGGCTTTGGGGTCCGAGGGAGCGGGCTCACAGCCATACAACGGGGGGCTTTTGGTGTTCCCTGCTCCGAACCCCTTCTAACCCCTCCTCGCCTGCAGCTATGCCATTGCCGACGATGCCTATCGCTCGCTGCGGGACCGCGACAGGGACCAGTGCATCCTCATCACTGGAGAGAGCGGGGCTGGCAAGACGGGTAGGGGCAGGGATGCTGCTGGGTGCTCATAGGGGCGCCGCGGGATGGGTGGGCTCAGCGCCGGTACCCACGGCCCCTCACTCTTAGAGGCCAGCAAGCTGGTGATGTCCTACGTGGCGGCGGTGTCCAGCAAAGGGGAGGAGGTGGACAAGGTGAAGGAGCAGCTCCTGCAGTCCAACCCCGTGTTGGAGGGTGAGCATCCTGCATCCTTCATCCTGCATCCATCCCAGCCCCCCTGGACCACACTGTAACCCCATGTCCCCATCCTGCAGCCTTTGGGAATGCCAAGACCATCCGTAATGACAACTCTTCCCGCTTTGTGAGTGACCGGGATGCTGCAGCTGCGTCCTGATGGAGCTGGAGGCACAGCCGGGGATGGGGATGTGGTTGTGGGGAGCGGATCCCCTTACCCTGACCCCAGCCCCATCCCTCAGGGCAAATACATGGATGTGGAGTTCGACTTCAAGGGGGAACCCCTGGGAGGGGTCATCAACAACTGTGAGTAGCGACCCCCCATCCTCGGGGGGGTCCCCGTGCATTGCACAGCCCATGACACTGCCCCTGCCCACAGACCTGCTGGAGAAATCCCGCATCGTGCGGCACGTCAGGGGCGAGAGGAACTTCCACATCTTCTACCAGCTCCTGGCCGGGGGCTCGGTGCAGCTGCTCCGTAGGTCCCAGCCCCATAGCACAGGGTCCAAGAGGGGTTCTATGGGGGGCTATGGCTGAGCTGCCTCCTTGTCCCCGCTCCAGAGCAGCTGAAGCTGCGCCAGGACTGCCAGCACTACGCCTACCTGAGAGGGGAGAGCTGCAGCCTGCCCGGTGTGGATGATGCAGCCAACTTCCGCGCCATGCAGGTACCACTGGGACCAGGAAGCTGTGATGCCCCCCCCCCCAAAAAACACACCTTGGGGCCACCCCATCCTGCTGAGCTGCCCGTGTCTGTCCCCAGGATGCCATGAGGGTCATCGGCTTCTCGCCCACCGAAGTGACAGAGCTGCTGGAGGTGACGGCCGTGGTCCTCAAGCTGGGTAATGTGGAGCTGAGCAGCAGCTACCAGGCCAGCGGGATGGAGGCGTGCAGCATCGCTGAGCCGCAGGGTAGGGATGGGGAAAGGACCGGTGCGGGGCCCCCCCTGTTGTCCCCCTGCTCCGCACCCCTCTCATGGCTGCATCCCTGTGCGCAGAGCTGCAGGAGATCTGCGAGCTCATCGGGCTGCCCCCCGGCACGCTGGAGCAGGCGCTGTGCTCCCGCACGGTGAAGGCGCGGGATGAGACGGTGCTCACCACGCTCAGCGTCCCCCAAGTGAGTGCCCCCCATTGCAGCACCCAGCGGCCCCACGAGCAGCCTCAGCAGCCCCCACTTTGTCCTCTCCATAGGGATACTACGGCCGGGATGCTCTGGCCAAGAACATCTACAGCCGCCTCTTTGACTGGCTGGTGACGCGCATCAACACCAGCATCCAGGTGAGTGCTCAGGGGGACAGGCACCGGCTCCCCCATCCTGGATGGGGCCCTGGACCCCCTCAGCACCCCGCTGTGTCCCCAGGTGAAGCCAGGCAAGCAGAGGAAGGTGATGGGTGTCCTGGACATCTACGGCTTTGAGATCTTCCAGGTGAGTGCAGGGTCCCCCCGGCCCCATTCTGCAGCACCACGGGTATGGGCACGACCGAGCAGGACCCTTCCCTCATAGGACAATGGCTTTGAGCAGTTCATCATCAACTACTGCAATGAGAAGCTGCAGCAGATCTTCATCCTGCTGACCCTGAAGGAGGAGCAGGAGGAATACGTCCGAGAGGTACCCCCAGTCCACGCTCGCCGGGCAGGATGCGGCCCCTCTGCCTGTGCCAGAGGGTGGCCCCATAGAGCCTTGGCCCCCCAGCGATGGGGAAGTGCCGGAGCCGTCTCCGGAGCACATCGCTCCCTCGCCCCGCTCCCTGCCGGGAGCACATTCAATGGCAGGAAGGCAGGGAGGGATTCGGACATCCGGTTCCGGCCCCACATCAGCCGGGGGGTGTCCATGGGGCAGGCTCCAGGGTTCCATGCGCATCCCTGTCTGCTCCCAGGGTATCCAGTGGACCCCGGTGGAGTTCTTTGACAACAGCATCATCTGCAACTTGATTGAGAACGTGAGTTGCACCCAATGATGGGGCCCTGGGTTGGGGTCCCGGCTCCCCCCCAGCACATTAGGCACAGTTTTGGGTGACGCCATCCATCCCGGTGCAGAGCAAGAGCGGGATCCTGGCCATGCTGGACGAGGAGTGCCTGCGGCCCGGCGTGGTCAACGAGGACACCTTCCTCACCAAGCTGAACCTCCTCTTCGCCACCCACAAGCACTACGAGAGCAAGGAGACGCAGAACGCCCGGCGCGTCATGGACACCAGCCTGCCGCCGCAGTGCTTCCGCATCCATCACTACGCCGGCAAGGTCCATGAATGGACTGGGAATGGGCACAGAGCCGTTACTGCAGGGCGCTGACCCCGCTCCCTGCTGTAGGTCACCTACAACGTGACGGGCTTCATAGAGAAGAACAACGACCTCCTGTTCCGCGACCTCTCGCAGGCCATGTGGGCTGCCCGGCACCCGCTGCTGCGCTCCCTCTTCCCCGAGGGGGACCCCCAGAAAGCCTCCCTGAAGCTGCCCCCCACAGCAGGCTCCCAGTTCAAGGCCTCGGTGGCGATGCTCATGAAGAACCTCTACTCCAAGAACCCCAACTACATCAGGTACCAGCGCCACGGGGAGAGAACCAAGGCCCTGGCACCATCAGGGACCTCTTCATCCCATCACTGCCCTCCATAGGTGCATCAAACCCAATGAGACCAAAGCAGCGATGCTCTTCACGCCGGAGCTGGTGCTGGCACAGGTCCGGTACCTGGGGCTGATGGAGAACGTGCGGGTGCGGCGCGCGGGCTACGCCTTCCGACAGCTCTATGGCTCCTTCCTGGAGCGGTACAAGATGCTCGGCTCCAGGACCTGGCCCCGCTGGACCGGTACTGACAGGTAATGGGGATGGATGAGACAGTGGACGGCGACCCCATCATCCCCGATGCTCTGAGCAGCCTCGTGTCCCTCCGGTGCAGGGCAGGGGCTGAGGCACTGCTGGAGGAGCTGGCCTTTCCCCCCGAGGAGCTGGCGTTTGGCCACACCAAGATCTTCATCCGCTCCCCACGCACTGTGAGTCCAGGGATGCGGGGGAACCCTGCTGTGGGGTGGGTGGGCGCCAGCCCCATGGGTCCCGTTGCCACGCTGGGGGGCCCTGCTCAGTGCCCTGCTTGTCCCCAGCTCTTTGACCTGGAGCGGCGGCGCCAGGAGCGCGTGGTCCGGCTCGTCACCCTCATCCAGAAGATGATCCGGGGCTGGCGCTGCCGGACCCAGTACCAACTGATGCGCAAGAGCCAGATCATCCTCTCCGCCTGGTTCCGGGGCCACGCGGTGAGGATGGAGCAAGGGGGGGTCCTGGTCCTTGGCCCCCAAGCAGGGCCCTTGGGCTCACCCCACCTCTCCCACCGCAGCAAAAGAACAAGTACAAGCAGATGAAGCGGTCAGCGCTGATGATCCAGGCTTACGTGCGGGGCTGGAAGGTGAGGGGTGTGCACCCGGCAGGGCTCCCAGTGCAGGCAGCGGGGTGGGAAACACCATGCACCCCATGGTGGGACCAGACTCATCTCCTCTCCCTGTCTTCCATCCTTCTCCCTCCTCTCTTGCTCCCTATCTGTGTTGGTGCCCCTGCTCCTCGGGTCCCCCCGGGCTCTCCCCCCACAGTCTCGCCGGCTCCTGCGGGAGCTGAAGCTGCAGCAGCATCGTCACGCAGCCGCCAGCACCATCGCCGCTCACTGGAGGGGGTACCAGGTAACGCGCCTGCTGCATCCGTCCTGCTGTCCAGGGCTCTCTGTCTGTCTGTCTGCACACCCTGTCCTCTCCACTGGGGACCGCATGGGGATGGAGGGGAGGGATACCCACACCCCATAGGGGTTGGCGTGGTGATGCCCCACGTCCCCATCACTGATGGGTGTCTCTGCAGGTGCGCAGGGTGTACAGGAGGTATTTCCGTGCTGATGCCAGCACCCGCTTGGCCAACTTCATCTATCGGCGGCTGGTGAGTGGGGCTGGGGGGCATGGATCCTCCCTGCTCCTACCACGGGGCTGCACCAGGGACCCTCCCAACCCCTTTCTGCCCCCCCAGGTCCAGAAGTTCCTGATGGGGCTCAGCAGGAACCTGCCACCGCTGTCGGTGATGGACCGGACCTGGCCCCCGGCGCCGTACAAGTTCCTGGCTGATGCCAACCAGGAGCTGAGGAGCATCTTCTACCGCTGGAAGGTGGGAGATGGGGACATGGAGGGGGGGGCTCCCTTTGGGACCTCGTGTCATTGCCGTTGTCATTCACCCCTTGCCTTGGTAGTGCAAGAAGTACCGGGAGGAGCTGCCGCCGCAGCGCAAGGCCCTGCTGCAGACCAAGCTCTGTGCCAGCGAGCTCTTCAAGGACAAGAAGATGCTGTACCCCAAAAGGTGCTGGGATGGGGGGGCCTGGCAGGGTGGGGGGTGATGGGGTAGCACCGTGCTCACGGCCTCTGCCCCCCCCCCCAGCCTACAGCAGCCCTTCAGTGCCAGGTACCTGGATCTGACACAGAACCCCAAGTACCAGAAGCTGCACGCCGTGGCCAAGGACAAGCTGGTGATGTCGGATACGGTGAGGAAGGTGAACAGAGCCAACGGCAAGGTGAGACCTCATCCCTATGGCACCGGGAAGGGAGCACGGGGCCGCGCTGACCCCCCCCCCGTGCCCACAGACGGTCCCGCGCCTGCTGCTGCTCACCACCGAGCACCTCATCCTGGCTGACCCCAAGGCCGCCCAACCCAAGACCGTGCTGAGCCTGGGTGACATCCGCAGCGTCTCCGTCACCCGCTTCTCCGACGGCTTCTTGGTGCTGCACCTCAAAGAGGTACCCAGGGAATGGGGCATCCCTTGGGGGGGTCCCCGGCGCAACTGAGCCCCCCTTTTCTCCCCCCCCCAGACCTCCACAGGGGCAGCCAAAGGCGACTTCTTGCTTGTCAGTGACCACCTCATCGAGCTCGTCAGCCGCCTGCACCAGACCCTCATGGACACCAGCGCCCAGGCCCTGTCCCTGCACATCACGGACCAGTATGGCCGGGGCGGGGCTAAAGGGGGTGCGGCAGGGAGGTGGCCAGGGTGGGGCCTCAGCAGGATGGTCCTGATTGGCTGCAGCCCGTGAACGGTGGCTGTAATGATGGCAGCTGATTGGGCAGGGGTTGGGGCGGGGCTGGGCGTGTCCCCCCCTTCACCCTATTCCCCCCCTCCTCAGCAACTTCCCCATCCCTTAATGATCCCCTCCATTCCTGTATGATCCCCTCCATTTCTTTATGATGTCCCCCATCCCTCCATGATCCCCCCATCCTTTTATGATCCCCCCATCCCTTTATGATCCCCCCCATCCCTTTATGATCCCCTCCATTCCTGCATGATCCCCTCCATTTCTTTATGATGTCCCCCATCCCTTCATGATCCCCCCATTCCTTTATGATCCCCCCATCCCTTTATGATCCCCCCATCCCTTCATGATCCCCCCCATCCCCTTATGATCCCCTCCATCCCTTCATGATCCCCCCCATCCCTTTATGATCCCCCCCTTCCAGGTTCTCCACCCGCTTCCAGAAGGGCGATGTGGCCATCACGGTGGTGGAGTCAGCCAAGGCAGGCACCAACGACCCTGTCTGCAAGAAGCGGGGCAGCCACAGGATGGAGGTGCTGGTCCACTGATGGGGACCCCCTCAGCCCCTGCCAAGACCCCTCCATCCCCTGTGTGTCCTCCTCCTGCACCCAGGAGATGCTGCACCCCCATTAAAGGGATGCTGTGGTGTCGGTGTCACAGTGTCCCCCCCCCCGGTTACAGGCGCAGCAGGGACACCCACAGTGGTGCAGATGGAGGGGGGGGTTCAGAGCAGAGGATGGAGCCCCCACGCTGGCCCCCTGCCTTTCCCACTGCCTGATTGCGGCCGGCTCTCGGCTCGGCAGTGATTGGAAAGGCCCCAAATTGCAGCCACTTTTCCCATTAAGTGGAAGCCGCTCACTCTGCTGCAGAGGCAATTTCGGGGTGGCCGCGGGTGGTTGGCACGTGAGGTCCTCGCCTCTCTGTCCCCATCTCCCCCCCCCCATGCTCAGCATCCCCAGTCCCACTGCAGGACCCCCCCGTCTCCCCAGAGAGGAGCCGCTGTTGCACCCCATGTCCTACAGACCTGCAGCCCCCAGGAGCGGGGTCCCCACACAGCAGCTCCCCCCCTCCGCTGCCTTTTCTCTCCCGCACTCATTGTGCTCTCGGAGAGGGCTTTTTTCCCTGTCCCCACACGTCACCCGCGTTACCTTTGGGGAGCTGCCACCTCCCCATCACGTCAGCATCAGCACCGGCTCCCCGGTGGGCCCTGGAGCATCGCTGTGCTGTGTCGTGCATGGGGATGGAAGGGGGGGGCCGCATGTGCGGCAACGCGTGCCGGGGCACCGGGGCAGCACGCGGAGGGGCACGTGCTTGTGCGCGGGGGTACTTGATGGCACGGATGGGCCCCGGCTCTAAGGGCTTCCCCCTCCTCTTCCCACCATGGGCTGCATCACGTCCCGGCGCAGGGACCCTCCTGCTTGTGCACGGAGAGGGGTGAAAGCCATAACGAAGCCCGGGGGCAGCGCAGCTGTTGGCGGCTGCATCGCGCTTGGCACCACTCGAGTAGGTGTTATTAATTAATTAGGCCGGCTCTGGCCAGGCTCCCGTTTAATTAGCGTCCCCAGCACTGCAGATGCTGCCCTGCCCCGGGCTGCGCTGCCACGTGAGCCACCGCTGCTGGGCCACCGGCCCACGGGGCTGCCTGCTGCTGGGGCTGATGGTGGCGGCTCTGCCCCCTTGGCCTGTGCTCCCCTTCCCTCTGCATTCCCCTCCGCTCTCTGGAATAGGGATGAGGAGGGCAGGGATGGAGGGCTCACGGTACAGGAGCGGGATGGGGGGCTCAGGATGCGCAATCAAGATGGGGCTCCCGGGAGGCTGAATCGACCCTGAGTGGGGGACCGAGAGGTCTGGGGCTCTGCATCGTGTGTGTTATGGGATCCTGGCTGCGAAGCCACAGGCACCGCGTCCCCCCCGTCTGTGTCCCCCTCATGTGCATCCCCACACGTGCTGGCAGCCACATCGTGCTCGGGTGAGCGCATCCCCCCCCCGTGCCTGCGGCACAAGGAGGGGCTGGGGGCTGCGTGGGCCCGGTGCTGGCCCCTGCCGTGCCACAGCGTGACTCGGTGCGTACCGGGTGCTGCCGGTGACACCGTGTGGGCGAGGAGCTGCAGGCTGGGGGGTGCCACCCCCCTCCCGGCCCCCATTGGCAGCTCTCCGCTCGCCCACCCGTGACGTGCCATGGGCAGAGCCCCCTATTTATCCCCGCACCGCAGCCCTGGCCCCGGTTCTTCACCTCCCGGCAGCCGCAAGCACCGAGGGTTGCTCAGCCCCCGGCTCCGCACCCGAGGGCTCCGCAGGTCTGTGCCCCTGCGGCACCCGGCCCTGGGGGCTCCCGCGGGGGTCCTGGGGGGCTGCTGCGCCCCAGCCTCGCCCAGCTGGGAGAGGGTGGAAGGGAGGAGGAGGATGGTGGTGAAGGCACCGGGGAGGAGATAGGGGGTGAAGATGCTGCTTGGATTCGGCTTGGGGAGGGCTGGGTTGGCAAGAATGTGTGTGCCAGTGTGTGCCAATGTGTGTGCCAATGTGTGTGCCAATGTGTGCCAATGTGTGTGCCAATGTGTGCCAATGTGTGTGCCAGTGTGTGTGCCAGTGTGTGTGCCAATGTGTGCCAGTGTGTGTGCCAATGTGTGTGCCAGTGTGTGCCAATGTGTGTGCCAGTGTGTGTGCCAATGTGTGTGCCAATGTGTGCCAGTGTGTGTGCCAATGTGTGTGCCAGTGTGTGCCAATGTGTGTGCCAATGTGTGTGCCAGTGTGTGCCAATGTGTGCCAGTGTGTGTGCCAATGTGTGTGCCAATGTGTGTGCCAGTGTGTGCCAGTGTGTGTGCCAATGTGTGTGCCAATGTGTGTGCCAATGTGTGTGCAAGTGTGTGCCAATGTGTGTGCCAGTGTGTGTGCCAATGTGTGTGCCAATGTGTGTGCCAGCGTGTGCCAGTGTGTGTGCCAATGTGTGCCAATGTGTGTGCCAATGTGTGTGCCAATGTGTGCCAATGTGTGCCAATGTGTGTGCCAACGTGTGCCAGTGTGTGTGCCAATGTGTGCCAATGTGTGTGCCAATGTGTGTGCCAATGTGTGCCAATGTGTGTGCCAATGTGTGTGCCAGTGTGTGTGCCAGTGTGTGCCAGTGTGTGTGCCAGTGTGTGTGCCAATGTGTGCCAGTGTGTGTGCCAATGTGTGTGCCAATGTGTGTGCCAATGTATGTGCCAACGTGTGCCAATGTGTGTGCCAATATGTGCCAATGTGTGTGCCAATGTGTGTGCCAGCGTGTGCCAATGTGTGTGCCAATGTGTGTGCCAATATGTGCCAATGTGTGTGCCAGTGTGTGTGCCAATGTGTGTGCCAATGTGTGCCAGTGTGTGCCGGGGGACACGCGTGTGTGCACTCATGCAGGTGAATGTGCAGGACTGAGCCCGAGCCCGTGTTTGTGATCCCTGCGCTCGGGTTTGCACGGTCCGGCTGGAGTGCGAGTGCACGAAGGGGGCACCACGGGCACGAGGGCGGGTACGGGACCCCCCCGTGTCCCTCTGTGATGCACCCCCAAAAGGGGCTCCCTCCCCCCCGGGAGGCAGCCCCGGGGCAGCTCCTCCCGAAGGCGCGGTTCCCCCCCCCCCATTCCCAGCGCTTATCCCGGTCCCGGACTCGCCCCGGGCCGCTCCGCAGAGGGGGCGCTGGGCCCCGGGCCCCGCTGCTCCGCCGCTGACCGCCACCCCCAGGCCCTCCCCGGACGATGAGGAGCCGCCCGGCGCTGACGGCGCTGCTCGTCCTGGCGCTGCCGCTCGCCCTCGCCCGCCGCCCCCCCGCCGCCGCCCCGCCGGGCCCCGCTCAGGTAGCGCCGTCGGGGGGTGAAGCCGAAGGGGGACCCCGGTTTCCCGCACTCCTCTTCCCCCCATTCCCCCTCCTCTCACCCCGTTCGCATCCCGCAGGGGATGCCCGTCCCGGAGCCGCTGCCCCGGAGAGCCCGCGGCAGCCCCGGCGCCGTCTATGCCTCCCTGCTGCAGCTGCTGCGGGAGGAGGACGCCGGTGAGCGCCGGGACTGGCCGCGGGGGGTTCGGTCCCTCCGGTCCTTCCCGGCCGCTCTCACCCTCTTCGGTCTCTTCCAGGTCCCCCCGCGCCAGTGGCTCTGCAGAAGCGTAAGTCCCGCCCGGTGCCGCTGCCGGGGCCGGAGCGGGGCCCCGCGGCGCTGACGGCGGCTCTCTCCGCAGGGGACATGCACGACTTCTTCGTGGGGCTCATGGGGAAGCGGGCAGCGGAGCTCGGGCGGCCGGCGGGGCGGGAGAGCGGCGGCCCGTGCCCCCGGTGCTCCCCGGTGTGACCGCGGGCACAGCCGGAGGGGAGGGGGGGGGGGGCCTGGACGGGGCCGTGCCCTGTGTCCCGCTGCGGGCACCGGTCCCGGCTGCGGGGCTGTCGCGGTGTCCCGGTCGCGCCGCCGCTCACGGAGCCGTCGAGGGAGCCGCCGGGGCCGCGCCCGCAGCGGGGCCGAGCCACGCACCCGTGTTCGAACGGACCCAATGTACGGACCCCGCAAACAAACACCCGTGCCCGTGCGGGACGGTCTCTGTGTCTTGGCTGCGCCGCGCTGGGACCCACTGAGGGGGCGGATGTGAATGAGCCCACGGGGATGGGGCTGCGGGACCCGTCCCTGACCCCCGGGACCCGAAGCTGCGCCCGCCCCGGCCCCGCGCAGCGTCCTCCAACCCGCATGGGAGCGCTGTGTCCCCGCCGCGCGGCGGGCGGACGGAAGCGGCTCCGGCGGCGGCCCGGGGCGGGTCGGCGCCTTTGTGTGAGCCGAGCCGGGATGGTGCGGGGCAGCGGCCGGGTAAGGACCCCGCCGGCCCCCGCCGCAACCCCCGCGGGGCCCCGCGATACCCCCCCCCGCTTTGGGCCTCCCGTTACCACCCCCTCGGGGCCCTTCGGCTCCCCCCCCCCCGGTCCTCGTGGGTCACCGCATCCCCAGGGTCCCCCGTTCCCCCCCTCCCGCGGTCCCCGGATCCCTCCGCGTTGCTCCCGCTCTGCCGGGGTTATCCGGACACCCCCGCGGGCAGCGGAGCTTCTCTGCCCGCTCCCGGCCCCCCCTTCCCTTCTCCGTCCCGACCCGGGGATCCCCTCGCGCTGCCCAAGTGCAGCGGTTCCTCTGCGGAGCCTTCCTCGGCCATCCTCATCCTCCTTTGCCTCCATCACTCGTCCACCGGGAGGGGGGGGCCCGGCCCGGCCTCGGCTCCTCTTTGCCTCTTCCTGAGCGCAGGATAAAGCCCAGACCCCAAAGTCCCACTTGTGGGGTCCCAGGGAGGGAAAGGTGCGGGGTTGGGGATGGAGCGCCCTGGTTCTGTGTCCCCATGGGGCCCGGGCCCGCGCTGTGAGTGGGATGGGGACAAAGCTGGAAGGAGGAGCTCAGGTGGGAATTGGCGGTGCCATGGGACACGCAGCCTGGGAATGGTGCACTAAGAGAGGGGCCACGTAGCAGAGGAATCCCAGGGAGCCGGGGAAGCTGGTGTGGAGCGGAGGATTCCCCCCTGGAAACCTGCTGCGTGGGTATGGGAGCGACGTGGAGCAAAGGGCTGAAGTGGCTGGAGGAGACGCGGAGGTGAAGCCAAGCAGGGAGCAGAGCCTGAATGTGTTACCCCGGCTCGGGCAGAGGGGGAATGGATGTAAGAGGCGCCCCTTGGGGCTGCGTTCCTCTGGCCATGCCCAGGTAGAAGTGGGAACTTGAGGCTGTTGCTGGCACAGTCAGTGGTGGTTTGCTTCGTCCCTTCGCTCCCAGAGCGGCTTTTGGAGTCCCGGGGTGGGTTTTGGTCCATCTCCCTCCAAGCAGCTCCGCTGCTGCTCCCGTTGCTCATTGGGAAGGAGGGAGATCGGAGGCGTGACTGCAGTGATGTTCTTTGCTTGCCAAGGCCGGACCATTCTGTGTCTCCCTTTCTCCAGAGCCCCTTGCCCTGCCTGCCTGTGGATGCCAAACTGCTCACGCAGCTGCTGAATGCGTGAAGAAGAAGCTGACCAGGAGGAGGACTCTTAAGCAGCTAAGATGGGCATGAGGATCAAGCTGCACAGCACCAATCACCCCAACAACCTGCTGAAGGAGCTCAACAAGTGCAGGCTCTCCGAGACCATGTGCGACGTTACCATCCTGGTGGGCACCCGCTCCTTTGCCGCGCACAAAGCTGTTCTGGCTTGCGCTGCAGGTTACTTCCAGAACCTCTTCCTGAACACGGGGCTGGATGCTGCCAGGACCTACGTGGTGGATTTCATCACGCCCGCCAACTTCGAGAAGATCCTCAGCTTCGTGTACACCTCCGAGCTCTTCACGGACCTCATCAACGTGGGGGTCATATACGAGGTGGCGGAGAGGCTGGGCATGGAGGATCTGCTCAGGGCTTGTCACTCAACCTTCCCTGACTTGGAGAGCTCCGCCGTCACGAAGCAGCCCTCCCTGTCCGTGAGCGAAGGGCGGTCGGGGCCTCTGAGCAGCGCCTCCTCGGAGCAGAGCCATTCCTTGGGTGACATCCGCGGCGCCGGGGAGCATTTTGGCCCTGAAAGGAATTACATCTTGCACGGGGAGGTGGCCGGCGGCTACCGAGAGGATGAGAGGACCACGGTGAGCGAAAGCAGCCAGGCTCTTCCCTTAACGCATCCGCAGCAGCCTCCCAAGACGGAGCAGCAGTCGGACCAAGGGCAGTTTGCTCTCGCCACGGGCATGGTGACGCAGCCCGTGAGCATCGTCGTGCAGAGCACCGCGAGCTCCTGCCAGCAGTATAAGGTCCAGAGCAACGGCGACTACAGCAAGGGCAGCTTCTTTGCTGCCGATCCTTCCCTGGACGTCTCCGCGGGGAGCAACTCGTGTCCCAGCAACAGCGACCACTCCAAAGAGCAGGGCTTTGGGCAGATGGATGAGCTTCGGCTGGAGGATTTGGCTGAGGACGAGCTGCCCTTCGAGGATGCCAGCGAAGAGCTGGCCCCGTCGGAAGAAGTCATCGAGCTGAGCGACGACAGCGAGGAAGAGCTGGCCTTTGAGAGCGACAGCAGGGACAGCAAGGCCATGCCCTGCCAAGTGTGCAAGAAGGTTCTGGAGCCCAACATCCAGCTCATCCGCCAGCACGCCAGGGACCACGTCGACCTCCTCACCGGCAACTGCAAGGTCTGCGAGACGCACTTCAAGGACCGCAACTCCAGGGTCACCCACGTCCTGTCGCACATCGGCATCTTCCTCTTCTCCTGCGACATGTGCGAGACCAAGTTCTTCACCCAGTGGCAGCTGACCCTGCACCGGCGCGAGGGGGTCTTCGACAACAACGTCATCGTCCACCCCAGCGACCCGCTCCCGGGGAAGGGCCCGGTGCTGGGGGCAGGACCCGGCTCGGAGCTGACGTGCGCCGCTTGCGGGAAGCCGTTGGCCAAAGATTTCCACTCCGTCCGCAGCCACGTCCTGGAGCACGTGAACTTGAAAAGCCAAACGTGCGGCGTGTGCGACCAGAGGCACCTGAGCCTCTGCAGCCTCCTGTGGCACTGCCTGGCGCACTTGGGCATCGCCGTCTTCTCCTGCTCCGTTTGCGCCAGCAGCTTCGTGGATCGGCACCTCCTGGAGAAGCATTTGCTCGTCCACCAGAGCATGGAAGAGGCTCTGTTTCGCTGCCACTTCTGCGGGCAGAGCTTCAAGCTGGAAGCGGCGTATCGCTACCACGTCAGCCAGCACAAGTGCGGCGGCAGCCTGGACCTGCGGCCCGGCTTCGGGGAGCGCCTCCAGCAGCAGGGCCTGCAGAAGAGGAAGCTGCCGGAGGAGTTCCTGAGCGAGGAGCTGGCGCTGCCCAACCAGCCGGGCAACAGCAAGTACAGCTGCAAGGTGTGCGGGAAGCGGTTTGCCCACACCAGCGAGTTCAACTACCACCGGCGCATCCACACCGGCGAGAAGCCCTACCAGTGCAAAGTGTGCCACAAGTTCTTCCGCGGCCGCTCCACCATCAAGTGCCACCTGAGGACGCACTCGGGGGCCCTCATGTACCGCTGTACTGTGTGCGGGCACTACAGCTCCACGCTCAACCTCATGAGCAAGCACATAGGGGTGCACAAAGGCAGCCTCCCGCCGGACTTCACCATCGAACAGACTTTCATGTACATCATCCATTCCAAAGAGGCGGAGAAGAGCGCGGAGAGCTGATGGGGTGAGGCAGGGCAGGGCCAGCAAAGGAGCGACTACTCGTGAGAGAAGGTGCGGAGGAAGTGGCGCTGAGTTTGTTCCATGGTCAGGAGATGGAACCCTCCTTTGTCCTCTTTTTGTTCTCTTGGTTTTTGGCCTTTTTTAGAGTGGTGGCGTTGTCCGAGTGAAGAGCCCGTGAGCTGCATCCCCCTTCCCAAGCAGTCCGTCGTGTTTCCTTACCTCTGGTCCTGGTAGAGGCCGTCGAGTGCTGTGTTTTTAGCGTTTCTCACTAGGTTTTGGAATCTAGATGCTTTCCTTTTGGAACCTTTTAGCCCTCTTGGCTCAACCCTCAGTTTGAGCTCGTCCGCAAACTGATGCTGCTAAGACTTTTCACACCTTGACCTCAGTTAGAGGGGGACGGAGCCAGAGCAGGATGGTGCTGGACTCAAGAGGAGAAGAAAGAAGCGAAAGTGGTCTCATTCTGGGCATCGTTGGGGTTCTGCTGCTATCGTGAGGAGAGGAGCAAAGTCCACGTCACAGCATCACTGAGGTCCCCGTGGTGGGGAGAGGAGCGAGCGTGCGTGCGCACAGGAGGGATTCCTGGTGGGAAGCCACCGGGATGGGGACTGTGGCTCCAGGGCCCTCCATTCCCAGGGCATCCCATGTCTGGAGGAGGAGCTGGAGGAGCAACACCCCCCCCCCCCCCCCGAAGCCTTGGGTGGAAGGAAGGAGGCAGCAGCAGAGGGAGCAGTTTGGGGCTGTGGTGTTTTGTAAGGTCAAAGAACCACGGAATGCTTTGGGTTGGGAGGGACCTTAAAGCTCCTCCAGCTCCAACCCCTGCCATGGCAGGGACACCTTCCACTGGAGCAGCGTGCTCCAAACCTGGCCTTGGATGCTGCCAGGGATGGGGCAGCCACAGCTTCTCTGTGCCGGTATCCCAGAGGGAAGAGCTTCCTCCTTGTCTCCAACCCGAACTCGGTCACATCTGACTTCTACCAACCTGCAGAAGGCGCTGATGTCCCCTCGGTCCCCTCCACACCGCGTGTCCCAGTGCTGGGAGCTCCGGAGAGCGGCACCACGGATCCCATCGGATGAGGCTGTGATGGAGCTGTTGCCTTAACCCCCAGGAAGGTCCCTTTGGGGACTTCTCTCCCTGCCGCCGTGGATCCCCACCGCATCCTGGACGTGTCCCACGTTCCTGGGTCCATCCGCGTGGGGAACGGGGCTGTAAGTTCCGCAGGCACCAGCTGGGGGCTGCAGCAGAGCAGCTCCGAGAGCAGCGGCTGGGTCCGGCAGCGTTCCCACCGGGAAGGGCTGGGGCTGCCCTTTTCCCATGTTATCCTGCTGTGGCGCAGAGGTGGAGGGGAGCAAGGATTTCCCATGCCGCAGCAGGAGCTCCGGCTGCCCTTAGGTAACTCATTCTACCTCACAAACAGGAAGCACTGGGGGCTTTCAAGCCGCAGCCAGAGCAGCACTGGCTCCTGTGCTCCTGCAGACGCTGTTCCAAACAGAACTGGTGATTGCAAACCCTGGAAACCCATCCCCCCTTTTCCCCTCGGAAGGGACGAGGAATGGCGCGGGCCGGATGCGTGGGTAGAGCTTGGAATTACCCCCCTGCTGTGGCCTTGGCCGAGTCCCTTCACCTCTTTGCCTCAGTTTCCTCATCTGTAAAATGAGGGTGGTGACACTCGTGGTCCCGACCTACCTCCAGGGAGCGCGGTGGAGGATGCTGCTGCCCGCAGGTAGGGAGCAAGTGATGCTTCTTGTCCTTGGGAAGCGGCAGCCTCCATCCTTCCCTGCTCTGGACCGGTTCCTGCACCTGCCCCGGTTGTTTTCCTGCTGTTGCAGCCTTCCCCATGGAAAGCAAACTCCCCTTTGGCCCCATCCCTGTCTGTGAAACGAGCTCTGGAGCAATACAAGTGGTGGGAAGCAGGAGTGTGTGTGCCGAGGGGGAGCGGCGCTGGTGGCTCCCGGGCTTTGCAGGGCACATCCCATGGGAGGCATTCAAGGCAGAGTTGGAGGGTGCTGAGTTAAGGATGGATTTATCCCGTCCCCGGAGCCTGTGTCGAGAGGAGAAGCATTGAAGCTGTTGCCAAACCCAGAGCTTTGGTTGCCAAACCGCGGTCTCGTGGTGCCAGGCTGTGGGCTGCGATGTCTCCATGGTCTGAGGGGGCATCTTTAGCTTGGTGGTGTGAAGATGGGGGGGTCTGAAGGCAGTTTGAGGACATGGGGTGCTCTAGGGAGGGGTAGGAGCCGATGGAGGCTCCTCTGAGGTGTCTGTCCTTGTCCTGGTGCAGCCAGGAACGGATGCGACCTGCTCCGCTCTGCCGGTTGCTATGAAGGATGCGAGGGGGGGACCACGAGGCTCAGGGAGAGCCAAGTCCTTAAAGCCTTGAGACCCCCGGAGCACGTCCCGGGAGCTGGGATGAGCTTTGGGATGGGTGAAGGCGTCTCCTGGAGCTGACAAAGCTGTGAAGCAAAAGCCTTTTGTGCACATAAACCAAATAGAAGCTTTTACACTGAAACACTACGGGGCAAAGCGAGCCCAGCTCTGCACGCAGGGGCAGGAAAGCAGGGGCTGGAGTTGGACGTGGGGCCAGGGAGAGCGTTCGGACCCCTCGCGCGTGTGTCTTACATTCGTTCCCGTCTTCGAATGAACCATTCCCATGTGGAACATCCCAGGTTTCCGCGAGTCCCATCTACGGAGGGGGTGTGGGGACGGAGCTGGACCCCAGTGGGGTCCGCAGGCCCAGGCGGCCTGGCTGGCAGCTCCAGTGTTCCTGGGGGATGGCGCTTACCTACCTCGCCTGGAGGCGCCTTGGGATCCTCCGGCTCCAAGAGGGAATTGCAGAGGGCGATGCTTTGCTGTGCAGAGAGCACCCAGGAAACCCCGCGCACAACCCCCCCCCCTCCAGAAGGCTTCGAGAGGGGTTTTCCTCTGATTTCTAACCCACATCCCGTTGGATTCTCCCCTTTCCCAACCGATCCAGGTCTCTCACTGAAGCAGAAGGAAGAGGAGTTGCTGTCTAACCTCTGTTAAGTTAATCGTAGGTACTGACCTCCTGATATTTAAGTGTTTCCTATCGATTCGCTGTAAAGTTTTGTATATTTTGTAAACTTGCCCCCCCCCGCAGTAGATGTCTGCAATGGTTCCACATTGGGTTCTTTTCTACTCCATCGGTCAGCACAAAGTGTGGTCTTTATTTAGCATAATAAAATGGAAAACGTTGACCTCTTGTTCCCGGCTTCTTTCAGGCAGCTCCGTGGCCGTCCCAGGGCATTCCCGGCTCCTCGGGAGCGCCATTCCCGGTATCCTGCGCCTGTGCTGTGCTGGGCAGGATTTGTGGCGCGGCTCCAGGGTCACGGGGAGAGCAGAGCTCAGTGTTCCTATGGGGACTGCAGCGCCTCCCGTATGGAGATAGGGTGAGGGAGTTGGGGCTGTGGAGCCTGGAGAAGAGAAGGATGCGTGGGGACCTCGGAGCAGCCTCCAGTATCTGAAGGGGGCTATAGGGATGCTGGGGGGGGCTCTTCATTAGGGACTGTGGTGAGAGGACATGGGGTGATGGGTTCAAACTGAAACAGGGGAAGTTTAGATTGGATATGAGGAAGAAAGGAAGGGTGCTGAGGCACTGGAATAGGTTGCCCAGGGAAGCTGGGAATGCTCCATCCCTGCGGTGTTCAAGGCCGGGTTGGACATAGCCTTGGGTGCCATGGGTTAGTGGGAGGTGTCCCTGCCCATGGCAGGGGGTTGGAACGGGATGAGCTTCAGGTCCCTTCCAGCCCTGACTGTTCTGATTCCTCAGCAGGTTGGAAGCTGAAACCTCCTTAAACCCATGGAGGAGCGCTCCAGGTTGGTGTTCCTTGATCAGCCCTTTCCATGCAGCCAGTGCTGGGTGTCAGCGGGACCTGGAGCGCGGCAAAGCAAACGCTGTTGGCATCCGAGAGCTGCTTTAGTTTATGCCAGCACTGAGACGTCCTGCTCGGGTCTGGGTGACCTCCTCAGGCAGAGCTGTGTGGAGCCAGGCTGGGAACACTGGGACTGGGGAGGAGCAGCTTCCAGTGCCTGAAGGATGCTGGCGAGGGTCCTGCAGCAGGGGCTGGAGCGATGGGACAAGGGGTGATGGGTTCCGACTGGAACAGGGGGAGTTCAGGTTGGAGATAAGGAAGTTCTTCCCTGTGAGGGTGGGGGGGGCACTGGGGTGGGTTGAACGGAGAAGGTTTGGATGCCCCATTCAGGTTGAATGGGGCTTGGAGCACCCTGCTCCAGTGGAGGGTGTCCCTGCCCATGGCAGGGGTTGGAACTGGATGTGCTTTAAGGTCCCTTCCAGCACAAACCATTCCATGGGTCTATGATTCCTGGTGGGACAGGGAGCCACAGATGAGCTGGACCAGCCCTGGGCTGCTGGTCCAGGGGTAGCCTAAAGGAGCCCATGGCAGGATTACCCTAAGGGGGGGTGGAGGCTTTAAAGGGAGACTGAGGGACCCCGCTAAAGGACTTGGTGGGCTTCAAGCCCAGATCCCTGTGTGGGGCTTTAGGAGGGTTGGTTTGAGGCCAGTCCGGTTTCTAGGGGCGAAGCTGCAGGTACATGAGGAGAGGGTTTTTCTTATCAAAAGAAGAAAGTTTATTGGGTCAAACACCACATTTTACATGTTCAAACTTGAATATAGTGTCCTGGTTATGTCACACAGCAAGGGTCTGGTTGCTTGTCTTCCATTGGGATTGGCGTTAGCAGAAGGGAGGGATGAGGATGAGAGCTGGGGCTGTGCCTGTGTGAAGCTGCTTCACATTCACTGGTTTTGGGGCTTTGCCTTGTGCCCAGGTGATGGGGATGAAGGAGCTGGGACAATGCAGGTCCCCAAGGCCAAGCTGTGAAACTGGGGGTGAGGAACATAAGGAAGGGGAACAGCGCGAGTTGCTTCCCTGAGCTGGACACTGGGATGTGAGCAGGGACCGGAGCAATGGACAAGGGGTGATGGCTTCAAACTGAAACGGGGAAGTTTGGGTGGGAGATAGGGAAGAAGTTCTTTACTGGGAGGGCGGTGAAGCGCTGGAATGGGTTGAATGGAGAAGTGGTGACTGCTCCATCCCCGGCAGTGTCCAAGGGATGGGGCTTGGAGCACCCTGGTCTAACGTGAGGCATCCCTGCCCATGGCCGGGGGTTGGAACTGGATGACCTTAAGCTCCTTTCCAGCCCAACCCATTCCATGGTCCTCTATCTGAGGGAGCGCACTTCATCCCCAGCCACATGGGATGGGTTTGGCTTTTGCTCTCAGCGCAGCAGCACGAGGAGCCCCGCGGCGCGCAGTGATTTATGCTGTCAGCAGCAGAGCTGCTCCCGGTGATAACGGAGCGCCTGCGTTAACCCCTGGCCGCCGGCTTCTCCCGCGCATCCCGGGATATCCTGCTCCCCACCCTGCACCGCCGCATCCTGTCCCGGGATTTGCTTACGCTTTGCTCTTTTCTGGAGCAGCTCAAGGCCTTTGGGAGATTTATGGACCCCCTCCTTCGCCTTCCCTGCCGAGGCCTTGACCCGCGGCACGTGACGGCGGAACCCGGACAATGATGAACTTTCTCCGGATGCTCTGGTTTCTTACACGGCCAAACCCCGCGTTCCGGCTCTCAGGAATTCCGTGTTCCCATGGGAAGGCGGACTTGGATCCGAAGGAGCCACCGGAGGCTGGTTAGATGCTTAGAAACACAACCAGCGGCCTTAATGCCCGGAGATGCTGTGGAGGAGGTTGGGTGCAGAGCACAGAGCGGGAGCCTCACCTCTGTGGCCGTGCTTGGTCAAACCCAGCTTCACCCATCCCTGGGTTACTGCTGATCCCGAATCCTTCCTGCCCCGGTGGAAGCTCAGCCCCCCGGGGTCGCGTCGCCTTCATCTCTGTACAATCAGGCTTTGAGGCCTTTGCCGGGCATTCCAAAGGGATGAATTCCCTCTGTCCTGCTGGGGTTGGCATCATGGCAAAGGGGCGGCATCCGGGGCTTGTGTGGGGGGAATGGTTGGATTTGATCTAAAGGTCTTTCCAGCCCAGGCGATTCTATGGTTCCATGATTGTGACTCTATGGTTCCATGATTCTGATGCTATGATTCCAGGATTCTGACTCTATGATTCCAGGATTCTGACTCTATGATTCCATGATTATGACTCTATAATTCCATGATTCTGACGCTATGATTCCATGATTCTGACTCTATGGTTCCATGGCAGTCAGGGGCTGCAGCAAGGTGTCTGTATCTCCCTGCACCACCTCAGTCCACGTTTGGTACCCAGCCCTGCTCCATAGCACAGGAGGTGACCAGCCAGGAAGGGTTTAAGAGCAAAGAGTCTCCTTATCGCCAAGGGGAAGCCAACCTCACCGGCCTCAGCGCCGAGCAGGAGAGCCCGATCCCCGTTAGTTGGGGGGGCTGTTGTCCTTGGCGATGACAATGGAGTGCTGCGTGGTGGAGGAGGAGTTGTCCGCGCCCTTCTGGTTGCCCTGGTCCTTCGGGATGTACTTGACCACGGCGGAGATGAGTTTGCTGCGGAAGTTCTTGCTGAGGAAGTTGTAGAGGATGGGGTTGACGACGCAATGGAGCAGCGTGAAGCAGTCGATGATGTCGTAGAAGAAGTAGAGGAAATGGGCGAAGGTGCAGTGGAGGACGATGTGGTTGCCGTCGAGGGTGAGCAGCGTGAGCATGATGTGGAAGGGCAGCCAGCTGATGAGGAAGACGAGGATGTAGGCGTAGATGAGCAGGCAGTGCTTCCTGCTCTCCGGCTTGGTGCGCTTGATGAACCTGGCCGTCAGGACGTTGAAAACGGTGATGATGGGGAAGGGGATGAGGAAGCCGACGGTGGTGGTGGCCAAGCTGACCGCCAGCGCCCACTCGTCGTAGGTCTCAAAGGGGGCCATGAAGATGCAGATGGGCTCCCCGGTGTTGACCAGCTGCATGTGAGTGACCTCCAGGACCGGGATCGCTGCTGCCAAGACCCAAGCGCCGGCGCAGACGACGCGGCGAGCGCGGTGCTGGTGCTTGCGCCAGAACTGGGAGGAGCTGGTCAGGGACACGTAGCGGTCCACGCTCAGGCAGGTGAGGAAGAAGATGCTGGCGTACATGTTGGCGAAGTAGAAGTAGTGCGTGAAGCGGCAGAGGAAGCTGCCCCAGAGCCAAGTGTAATCCAGCATCACCTCCAGCATCCAGATGGGCAGCGAGAGCAGCACTCCCAGGTCAGCAACGGCCATGTTGAGGATGTAGAGGTTGACCAAGCTCTTGTTGCCCCGTGTCTGCCAGTTGACCCAGATGACGAGCAGGTTCTCCACCAGGCCCACCACGAAGATGACGAGGTAGAGGATGAAGAGGATCACCCGCTTGACGTTCTCATCCAGGCTGAACTCGCAGAAGCTGTAGGTGTAGTTCAGGACGTGGAACAGCTCGGACCAGTTGTGGTAGTCCCTGTACTCGTTCAGGAGCGCGTGGGGCTCAGTGGGAGCAGCGGTCCCCTCGGCCATCCTGGTAGCTACGAGGCAAGGGAAAGCTCAGCACCAGCTTTGATGGGGACAGTGGAGCAGAGGGATGAAGGATGGTGGCGGCATCCAACAGCCCCGAGGCTCCGCAGCACCAATCACTGCCGAAGCAGAGCTGACAAGCCAGGACAGCAGCTCCCCCCGCCAAGTCCTGGTGTGTGGATGCTCCTGTTGGGATCCACTGGGACTTCCAAGTAGGTGACAAACCCATAAGCTGAAGGGAAATGTAATTGACCCAAACATCCTTTAATTGCCTCGGGCTGCATCCATGCAGCGAAGGCGCCGCGGACCCCATGCAGCCTCACAAATCCAACCGTTCCCTTGGGAAAGCCGGAGCGTGCCGAGCTTGGAAGCAGGAATCCCCCACTCACCCTCAACCCTCCATCACCCACCCAAGCCTGAAACCACAGAGATGGGGTTTGGAGCCCCCCGTTCCCGTTGCTCCTCACCTGGCAGCAGGTCCTGGGTGCGGTGCTGGCGCCGTCGGACGCTGCTGGATGCGGATGCGGCTCAGGGATCCGCTCTGCTCCGCTGCTCGGGCGCCTCTGGGGCAGCGGAGCCGCGGCGCTGAGCTCGGGGTGGGCTTTTTGGCTGCTTCCCAGCAGGAAATGACCATCGTGGTCCGGCATCCTCCGGCAGCTCAGCGCCCGTGACACTTGACTCGATTCCCAGCGCTCCGCTCCCGTTCGATCTCACTGCTGGGAATGGTGTCCGTGGGGAAGCTGCAGGTGCCTGGGGATGGAGCGGGGCTCCCCCAGCAGCTCCCCTCCAGCATCGCTCTGCTCTCAGGGGGTGGATCCTGCCCTGGACCCGCTGTGGCTGCGGATAGGGGGGGAAGCGCATCCCTTGGGATGGAGCCGGCTCCTCCCGCAGCTCCGCGAGTCCCAAGGGTGGGTTAAGGCATCAGTGTCCCTCATGCTCACACGGTGCTGGGGCGAACCCAAGGCTCTTGTTGGGGGGAAAGGGCCGGAAGGTGAACACCAGAGAGGGGATGCCGAGGGCCATAGGAGCGCCCTGCGCTAAGCCCCGGGGCAGTGATTGATGGCTGCTTAGGCAGGGGAAGGGAGGGGGCTCGAGCCGTGCCCCGGCGCTGGGGGGGGGGGCGATAGCACCGAGCGCTGCCCCGAGCTGCGAATTGGGTGGAACAATGGCAGGAAACGTGCTCGAGGCCTTGTGCTCCGCGAGCGGCTCGGGAGGAAGCGGAGGGCACTGATAAAGTCGGGGCTCACAACAGCAGCGGGGCCGCTGCCCCCCCGGGCGGGTACCGGCCCCGGCCCGGGGCCCGGCTGCAGAGAGGAGCTCTGTGCCATGCGCTCATCCGGAGCCTCTGGATCAGTGGGGAGTGATTTGGCTCAATAGGGAGCGTTTTGGCTCAATGGGGAGCGTTTAAGGCCATTGAGGTCTCTTTGCTTTCCTGAGCCCTGCAGGGTGCTCGGGGAAGCTTTCTTGCCCGGGTAAGGCAGCTTGCACAAGGGCCCTGTGTGTTATCCAGCCGCAGCACCCAAGGGCTGGCTTGGTCTCCCATGGGCTCAGCGCTTGCGGGAGCTCGGGTGCTGCTGACACTGCTGCAGCCTCAGGGACCTAATCCCCAGCTCTGATCCCTGCTCAGCCCTTAGTGATGGGTATGGAGGATGCAGGAGGCACCGCGCGCAGCGGGAGGGCACGAGGATGGGCAGGGGCTGCAGCAGCTCCCATCGGAGCCAGGCTGAGAGCATTGGGGCTGGGGAAGAGGCGCTGCGTGGAGAGCTCAGAGCAGCTGCCAGGGTCTGAATGGGGCTCCAAGGGTGCTGGAGAGGGACCTGCAGCAGGGGCCGGAGCGATGGGATGAGGGGTGATGGGTTCAGAGTGGAACAGGGGAAGCTCAGGTTGGAGATAAGGAGGTTCTTCCCTGTGAGGGTGGTGGGACACTGGAATGGGTTGAATGGAGGAGGTTTGGGTGCTCCATCCCTGGCAGCGTTCAGGGCCAGGTTGGAGCACGCTGCTCCCATGGAAGCTGTCCCTGCCCATGGAACTGGATGAGCTTTACGCTCCTTCCCAACCCAAACCATTGCATGACCTTGTGCCTGGGCGGGGAGCACCCTGTGGGGCAAGGAGGAGCCTTTGACCCCCCCTCCACGCTCAGTGCTTTATCGCACCATCGCTCTCATTGCACATCCCTCGCTCCAGCAGCAGCCATTGCCCCATTGCTCAAGCTGCAGGCGGCCCTGTTGACGTTTCACAAGTGCCCGCCTTGGCTCTGCTTGGGAAAGGGTGTAAGTGGGTGCCATGGGTGGGATGGGGAATGTGGGGCAGAGGCGCCTGGCACATAGGCACATGGGTGCTGCGTGCACAGGGCAGCAGTGGGAGCTGCTGGTTGCGGCATCAGCGGTGCCCTTGGGGTAATGGTTGGATGCGATGAGCTGAAAGGGCTCTCCATGATGACACAAGCTGGACCCTGCTCGGGATAATGGCCAGAACCCAATGGCAGCGCTGGTGCTGCTGGAGGATGATCACAGACACAACCTCAATGTGTCCCCATCCAAGACCGCATCCAAACCCCAACCCAAGAGCAGGAATTGCCTTTATTCGGCTGGTTCCCAGGTGTGCACGGAATCAGGAGCCCAGGAACGAGCCGGTGCTGCCGGACCTCTCCTTGCCTTTACTGCATCCCTGCCTCAGGCTTTCTGGGCAGGCGGGAGCTGGTACTTGGCAAACACAAGGTCGGAGAGGGCGGACGGCGCGTAGCTGAGGGGGATGTAGAGCAGTTTGGCATCCCAGCCCGCGGTGTAGCGGGTGCGCGGGTAGCGGCTGGTGAGCGCGTGCTCCATGCAGTCCGTCACCAGCGACAGGTTGGAGCTGCAGAGCCTCTTCACGTTCAGGAGTGATTCCCGAACTACGGAAGCAGAAGGCGGCGGGTCAGGCGCAGCGCCTCGAGCGGTGGGATGAGGGGGGGACGGGAGCACTCTGTTGAGCATCCCTTAACCTTTAGGTGAGGTACTTACATTGCTCCAAGCAACCATCCCCATAATCCGCTTTGGTTTCCTCTGGGAGCTTCTCCCAGGCAGCAATAAAGTGCTTGTGCACGTTCTCAGTGTTTGAGGCGTACGTCTGGAAGAACCCAGGCTCGATCACGCTCACCTTCACCCCGAAGTTGCGCATGTCAAGCCTGGAAAGGATCGAGCCCCATGGCAGCATCCGCTGCTCGTGCTGGGGATCCCAAACGGAGCCCCATCACCCCAATGGACCCAGCACGAGGCTGGATGGACCGAAGCCAAAGCAAACCCCGCTGCCGTTGCCCCTGGATCCGGGATGGGGGCAAGGTCCGGGTGTGAGGCTCAGTGCCGGGGCAGGCAGCGCTGGCCGGCGCCGCAGCAATGAAAGCAAAGCGCTGCCAAACCCTTTTGCTTCCCCTTATTTGGGGCTGCCTCTGCGTGCGCTCGGCTGCTGGCGGAGCGGAGCCTGCCAGAGGCAGGGAAAGGCTGAGAGGTCCCTCCCGTGGGCCCCAAGCCCTGTAGCTACGGCGCAAGCTTGGCCTGGCTGCACCAGGAAGGGGTTGGGCAGGTGGATTCCCTACCGGACAAAGAGCCCATAGAGACAAATGGGGACACCGGGGCGATGACTCCAGCGCTGGGCTTACCGGAGGCTGTCGGAGAAGGCTTCCACCCCGAACTTGGAGATGCAGTACCCCCCGCCGAAGAAGGAGACGCGGCCCATCACGCTGGCCACATTGACCACCCGGCCCCTTGCCCGGCGCACCAGGGGCAGGAGGCTCAGCGTCACCTCGATGAGGCCGATCAGGTTGACATTGATCACCTTGAGGAAGTCATCCTTGCTCAGCCACTCGTTGGGGGCGCTGGGGACGCTGATGCCCGCGTTGTTCACCAGCCCCCAGAGCCCTGTGGAAGAGAGGGGACGGGGTGAGCCGGTCCCTACCCAATATCCCCATCTGGAAGGGGTCTGTGCAGTGCTGCTGCCCCATTACCTCGGTCACCCACTCGCTCCTTGACCCATGCGGCGGCAGCAGCGATGCTGGGGCTGGAGGTGACATCCAGGAGCAGGGTCTGCAGCCGCGGGGACGCAGCCGCCCGCAGCCTCTCGGCCCCCGGCTCGGTCCAACACGCGGCGAGCACCCGCAGCCCCCGCGCATCCAACTGCCGCGCCAGCAGGTTCCCGAAGCCGCTGTCGCAGCCCGTGATGAGCACGAACTTCTCGGGCAGCCCCGGCACCGTCTGGCGCTCCCGGTACCAGCGCCGCAGCAGGAACAGCGCCGTCAGCGCTGCCACCACGTACGGCCACATCCCCGGCAGCGCAACCGGGAGCGGGCTCCGCTGGTAATGAACTGCGGGACCCGCTCCGGCGCTACCGGCTGCTTAAGCGGCCGCTCCCCCGCCCCGGCCCGGCCCATCCCCGCCCCGGGTTTGCGGGCTCAGCGTCGCTCCATGCGGCCGTCGGGGTAATCGTTAACCCGGAGCGGGGCACCCCCGGGGGTTCCCGCCCCCCTCTCCGTGCGCTGCCGCCCCGAGACCCCCCCCCCAGACCCCTCCGGACCCCCCGAGCATCCCCGGACCCTCCGGTTCTTCGCTCCGCTCCCCCCCGCCCCGACGTGACTCGAGCCGCTTCCCCCCCTCCCCCCCCCGCAGGGGCCGGACTGCATCTCCCAGCGGCCCCCGCGCTCCGCTTCCCGCCGCTTCCCGCCCGCTATGGCGCGGTTCGAACCCGCGGCGCTGCCCGATCTGCTCCCGGTCTTCTACCGGCGGCTCTTCCCGCACGGAGCCTACGGCCGCTGGCTCGGCTACGGCGGCGGTGAGCGGGGCTGCGGGACCGGGCCGGGGCTGTGGTACCGGGTCTGGGCTGCGGGACCGGGCCGGGGTTGCGGTACCGGGTCGGGGATGCGGGACCGGGTCTGGGCTGCGGGACCGGGCCGGGGGTGCGGTACCGGGTTGGGGATGCGGGACCGGGTCTGGGCTGCGGGACCGGGTCGGGGCTGCGGGACGGGGTCTGGCCTGTGGTACTGTGTTGGGGATGCAGTACCGGGTTCTGGGCTGCGGTACCGGGTTGGGGCTGCGGGACTGGGTCTGGGCTGTGGTACGGGGATGGGGATGCGGTACCAGGTTGGGGATGCAGGACCGCGTGTGGGCTGTGGTACTGTGTTGGGGATGCAGTAGTGGATTGGGGATGCGGGACCAGGTCTGGGCTGCGGTACCGGGTCGAAGGCTCCAATACCGGGTCCGGGACACGGTACCGGGCAGGGGGCTCCAATACCAGGTCCCGGGGGCTGTGGCAGCAGCCGGGGGTACCCCCAACGATCCCACCCCCCCGCAGTGGTGAAGAACTACTTCCAGCTGCGGGAGTTCTCCTTCACGCTGCGGGACGATGTCTACGTCCGCTTCCAGTCCTTCGGCAGCCCCCAGGAGCTGGAGCGGGAGCTGCAGAAAACCAACCCCTACAAGATCGACATCGGCGCCGTCTACTCCCACCGCGTGAGTCCTTGATCCGGACACCCCAACCGGGAATGGGCCCCGGTGTCCCTGAGCCCATTCCCATCCCATCCCGCAGCCCAACCAGCACAACACGGTGCACATGGGAGCCTTCCAGCCGCAGGAGAAGGAGCTGGTCTTTGATATCGACATGACGGACTACGACGATGTCCGGACGTGCTGCAGGTTCCCGATAGGAGCTGGAATAGCTGGAGAGGGATAAAAGGGGGGTGCAGGGGCAGGGGGTGCATCCTCACCCATCGCTGTCTGCCCACAGCTCAGCCGATATCTGCTCCAAGTGCTGGACCCTGATGACCATCGCCGTCCGCATCATTGACCGCGCACTCGTGGGTGAGGGTCCTGGGGAGCCCTCATGCACCCATGGGTGTGCTGCTGCCCGACGGGGCTGGGTTGGGAATGCCGCATCCCAACACGCTCCCGCTGTCCCCTCCATAGAGGACCTGGGCATGAAGCATCGCCTGTGGGTGTACTCGGGCCGGAGGGGTGTCCACTGCTGGGTGTGCGATGATGCTGTGCGCAAGTGGTCCCCAGCGCTGCGGGCGGCCGCTGTGGAGTACCTGACCCTGGTGAAGGTGGGTGCACGGGGAGCGGGGCACCCCCCTATTGCCCCTCCACCCGCTGAGCATCGCTGTCCCCCCAGGGTGGAGCAGAGACCGTGAAGAAGGTGAATCTCTCCGAGCCCATCCACCCCTTCATCAGGTCGGCTGCGGACCTCCTCGCCTGGGGCTGAGTGGTACTGAGTGATGCTGAGCCTCTTCCCTGCTCCACAGGCGCTCGGTCGATGTGGTGGAGAAGTACTTTGAGACCTACGCACTGGTGGGGCAGGATATCCTGGGCAGCCCAGAGAACTGGGACAAGGTGCTGGCCCTCATCCCGGAGGATATCCTTCCTATGGAGGGCATGCTGCAGCGCTTGGTGCTGGACGGAGGGTCCGGGAGGGGGGAACAGGGTACCAGGGAATGATGGAGTCACCATCCCTGGCAGCGCTCCCGGCCTGCCTGCTCCACTGGAAGGTGTCCCTGCCCGCGGAGCCGGATGAGCTTTAAGGTCCCTTCATCCCCACGCAATGCCACGGCTCTCCCATTGTCCGTGACGGCCTTGACCCTGCCCACAGCACCGCGAGGCCCTGCAGGCCGAGTTCCCCAAGAAGCGGAACTCGGTGCAGCGCTGGGAGCTGCTGAAGGGCCGCATGGAGCGGACACGGGTGAGTGTGAGCCCAGCAAGGGACAAGGGGGGGGGGCACCAGCGCCCGCCCCACGGCCCCCGCCCCACGCGTGTGCCCCACAGAGGACGACAGCGGCCGCGAAGGGCACCGCGTGCTATGCGGACTGGGAGGTGATGCTGCAGTTCTGCTTCCCCCGCCTCGACATCAACGTCAGCAAAGGGGTCGGGCACCTCCTGAAGAGCCCCTTCAGCGTCCACCCCAAAACGGGTTGGTCTGGGGGGCTGTGGGGATGGCACCCGGAGGGATGGTGCCCCATGGGGATGGTATCCTAGAGGGATGGTGCCCCATGGGGATGGTGCTCCATAGGGATAGCATCCCATAGGGATGGTGCCCCATAGGGATGGCATTCCACGGGGGTGGTGCCCCATAGGGATGGCATCCCATAGGGATGGTGCTCCATAGGGATGGTGCTCCATAGGGATGGTGCCCCATGGGGATGGTGCTCCATAGGGATAGCATCCCATAGGGATGGTGCCCCATAGGGATGGCATTCCACAGGGGTGGTGCCCCATAGGGATGGCATCCCATAGGGATAGTGCTCCATAGGGATGGTGCCCCATGGGGATGGTGCCCCATGGGGATGGTGCCCCATAGGGATGGTGCTCCATAGGGATGGTGCCCCATGGGGATGGTGCTCCATAGGGATGGTGCTCCATAGGGATGGTGCCCCATGGGGATGGTGCCCGTGGGGATGGCGTCCCATAGGGATGGTGCCCCATGGGGATGGTGCTCCATAGGGATAGCATCCCATAGGGATGGCATTCCATGGGGGTGGTGCCCCGCAGGGATGGTGCCCCATAGGGATGGTATTCCATGGGGGTGGTGCCCCATAGGGATGGTGCCTCATAGGGATGGCGCCCCATAGGGATGGTGCTCCATACGGATGGCGTCCCATAGGGATGGTGCCCCATAGGGATGGTGCCCCATAGGAATGGTGCCTCATAGGGATGGCGCCCCCATAGGGATGGCGCCCCCATAGGGATGGCGCCTCATAGGGATGGCATCCCTTGGGGGTGGTGCCCCATAGGGATGGCATCCCATGGGGGTGGTGCCCCATAGCAATGGCATCCCATGGGGGTGGTGCCCCATAGGGATGGCATCCCTTGGGGGTGGTGCCCCATAGGGATATCATCCCACGGGGAGAGCAACCCCATGGCTCTGCTCTCTTTCAGGTCGCATTTCGGTACCCCTGGACCTGCAGAAGCTCGATCAGTTCGACCCATTCGCTGTCCCCACCATCAGGTACGTGGTGAACAGTGGGGACCCTCTGTGCCCACAGCGCCCCCCTCCAGGTCCCAGCATAGAATGAGCTGGGATGGAAAAGACCTTGAAGCCCATCAATCCGTTGCCCGCAGCTCCCTGTGCCATGAGCTGGATGCGGCCGGTGCCGATGAGGAGCAGGAGGATGGAGCAGAGACGGAGCCAAAGCGCCGTGCGCGGGGTGAGTGTGACCGGGGGGGCGCTGGGGGGCCCCCCATGGCCCCCGCTCAGCCCCACATCCTGCAGACTACAAGAGGACGAGCCTGGCGCCCTACGTGCGGCTCTTCGAGCACTTCGTGGAGGACATGGAGCGGGCACGGAGGGGAGAGAAGCTCCGGAGGAGCGGTGGGTGCCAGCGAGGGGCTGCGGCTGCATGGGAGCAGAATGGGACCTCAGTGAGAGCCCCAATGGGAGCTGAATGGGACCTGAATGAGAGTTGAATGGGACCTGAATGGGAGCCCCAATGGGAGCAGAATGGGACCTGAATGGGAGCCCCAATGGGAGCAGAATGGGACCTGAATGGGAGCCCCAATGGGAGCTGAATGGGACCTGAATGGGAGCCCCAATGGGAGCTGAATGGGACCTGAATGGGAGCCCCAATGGGAGCTGAATGGGACCTGAATGAAAGCTGAATGGGACCTGAGTGGGAACCGAATGGGAACCTGATTGGGAGCCCCAGTGGGAGCTCAAATGGGACCTGAATGAGAGCCCCAATTGGAGCAGAATGGGAGCCCCAGTGGGAGCTGAATGGGAACCAAATGGGACCTGAATGGGAGCATAATGGGACCTGAATGGGAGCCCCAATTGGAGCTGAATGGGAACCGATTGGGACCTGAATGGGAGCCCCAATGGGAGCAGAATGGGACCTGAATGAGAGCCCCAATTGGAGCAGAATGGGAGCCCCAATGGGAGCTGAATGGGACCTGAATGGGAGCCCCCATGGGAGCAGAATGGGACCTGAATGGGAGCCCCAATGAGAGCTGAATGGGACCTGAATGGGACGTGAACGGGAACCTGATTGGGAGCCCCAGTGGGAGCTCAAATGGGACCTGAATGAGAGCCCCAATTGGAGCAGAATGGGAGCCCCAGTGGGAGCTGAATGGGAACCAAATGGGACCTGAATGGGAGCATAATGGGAGCAGAATGGGACCTGAACGAGAGCCCCAATGGGAGCCCCAGTGGGAGCTGAATGGGACCTGAATGAGACCCTGAATGGGACCTGAATGAGAGCCCCAATGGGAGCCCCAATGGGAGCTGAATGGGACCCGGACCGGAGCTCCCGGCCGCAGGGTCCCCGTTTCTCCTCATTGCAGACCTGGAAGGGGACTTCTGAGGCCGCCATCGCCCCCCCGGTGCCCGGAGCCACATCCCGGTCCCTGCCGCGCTTCCCCCGCCCCACACGGACCCTCCTCCTGTTTTGTACCTTTCCTATGCACAGATCATTAAACGCCCCCTTTCACCGTGTGCCTGCGCCCAGGACCTGCCTCTGCCTTGGGGTTGTGGGGCTGCTGCCCCCCATACCGTGCCCTATACCAGGGGTTCGGCCCCGTACCGGGGGTGGGAACGGAGGTGCCCGGAACGCGGGAGCGCGGTGGCCGGAGCGGGCCGAGCCGCGCGGCCCCTCACCCGGAAGTGCTCATCCTCCCGGAAGTCCCGTATCCAGCCGCTTGCTCTCTTTCCGCCGCCATCTTGGACCCCGCTCCCCGCACAGTGAGTGCCGCCGCCGCCATCCGTCGCCATCCGCCGCCATCCGCCGCTCCGGGGTCGCGCCGGGACCCCATAGCCCCTTACGGGCCGCCGCCGGGCCGGGCGGGAGGGAGGGCGGGCAGCGGGAGCCGGGGCAGCGGGGAGGGCCGGGAGAAGGCGGCCTGCCCCGGGGTGTCCGGTAGCCGGTGGCGGTGGGCGGCCCCGGCCATGGTGCGTTGTCCTCTCCGCAGAAATGCCCGGCGAAGCCACAGAAACCGTCCCGGCCACCGAGCAGGAGCTGCCGCAGCCGCAGGCTGAGACAGGTACGGCAGGGCCGCGGCAGAGGGGTACCGGGACACCCGGTCCCGCAGCCGGTCGGTGTTAACGGGGGCAGGTTGGCCCCGGGGCTCCTCGTTGATGGTTGTGTTCGGTTGTTGGAAGCGGGGTTGAAGTCGTTGCTTTGGGACCCCCCCCGCCGTGTTCCAGACCCTCGGGGGTGTGTATGTTCCTTATGGAGTCATTGGAGCGATGGGAATGGGCCGTGGGGTGACACATCCCGGCGTTAGGAGCTCTCCAAGCGCCGGAACCGGTTGGATTTGGGAATGGGACGCATGGCTCCGTGTGGGAATGTCACAGGGGGAGCAGGGGTCAGGCTCCAGCCTGTTGCGCCGCCCGACTCCATTGGAGGTGGCTCTGCCTGGGTTTGTTGCATCCCTGCTCCAGGAATACCCTATGGAATGCTTCAGGCTTGGGGAAGCTGCTCGTGGAAAAGGACCTGCATGGATGGAGCTGAGCACGAGCCTGTGGGCACGAAGCCGCTGGCTCAGCACCAGTGCGGCAGCAGGGCCGGGGCAGGGATCGTGCCCCTGCTCTTTCCCCCCCTGGTTGAGTCCATGGTTCCCCCGTGACCGGGGTCTGTCCGAAGGGTGCATTGGATGTGGGGATCAGGAGGGAATGTGGGGCTGAGTGATGGCTCTTGCTGTGGCAGCTGCAGTGCTGAGCATGGGGACCTGCTGCGCTCTTGGGCTCCCTCCAGGAATCGCTGGGATTCCTGCGCTGGGGCCACCTCCCAGCATCCTCATTCCCAGATGGGAACATCCTCAAAGGGTGCTGGGGGTGCTGGGGGGGGGGGAACGGGCTTCCCAGAGGAGGCTGTTGCCTGGGCAGCGCTTGAGACGCTCTTGGCAGCGGTTGTTGCTCCTTCCTGGAGCAGGTTCCCTGGAGCAGGACGTGTCCCGGTGCCTGTTGGCTCCGGGCAGGTTCCCATTGCCTCCCGCTGGGATAGGCTGGGAAATGACTAAGACATAATGACATAAGGGCATGGAGCTGTTGGAGTGAGGCCAGAGGAGGGCACGAGGACGGGCAGGCGCTGGAGCAGCTCCCATAGGATCCAGGCTGGGAACGTTGGGATGGCGGAAGAGGCGCTGCATGGGGAGCTCAGAGCAGCTGCCAGGGTCTCAAGGGGGCTCCAGGGATGCTGCAGAGGACCCTGCAGCAGGGGCTGGAGCGATGGGATGAGGGGTGATGGGTTCAGGCTGGAACAGGGGAAGCTCAGGTTGGATCCAGGGACGTTCCTCCCAGTGAGGGTGGTGGGACACTGGGATGGGTTGAACGGAGAAGGTTTGGATGCCCCATCCCTGGTAGTGCCCAAGGCCAGGTTGGAGCGCGCTGCTCTCCTGGAAGCTGTCCCTGCCCGTGGCAGGGGTTGGAACCGAAGGAGCTTTAAGGTCCCTTCCAGCACAAACCACAGAGGAGGCTCTGAGGCTTCCGCACACGTGGTGCTGCTCCGGGAAGCAGCGCAGGGAGGAGGTTCTGGAGTTGCCTTTGGGCTCTGGGCGATGCCATGCGTGGGGCTGGGCCGGCTCCGCTCTCCCAACCAGCAGCGGTGCTGGTTCCACTGGTCGTACTGGCTGCTCTGCCAGCCTCTCCCCAGAGCCCTTCCCTTTGGTCACCAGTTGGCCTTGGGAATGGTGTTGGGAATGCCAGGCTGAGTGAAGGGAGCCGGATGCTCCATCACTTGTCTTAACGTGTTCTTCTCCCCCCGCAGCCCCTGTCACTGCTCCTGTCCCAGCGCCAGGTACTGGGGACCCCCTTTAACCCCTCGTGTGCCACCTTAACCGGAGTTTGCTGTTCTGAGGGAGGGACAGGGGGTGCAGTTCCATTAACCCTTAACAGCCTGCACGGGGGGGCAGGGCACTGCATGGAGCCAGGACTCGGGATCCTGTGGCCCACAGGGCTGGAGGGGCCTCTGCCAGAGTTGGATTCCGGTCCTCAGTGGATCCTCATCCCAGTGCAGCCCAGGATGGGACTTCCCAGCCTCTGGAGCAGCACTGGGGTCTGGCCAGGCCTCTGGAGCTTATGACAGCCCTTTTGGGAGGGAAGGGCCAAGGGCAGAGCCCGGCATTCCCAGCGTTCCAGTGCCAAGGTTTGAGTGGGGGAGCCCTGGGCCTTGGGATTTGTGTCCTGCTCTTCCTATGCTGGTTCCTAGAAGGGGATGAAGGTCCTGTCTGTGCTGGTGCATTGGGTGATGCTCCTCTGCCGGGGGGGTTTGGGGGGGCCACGTGCCCCCCGCCGCTCCCTTCTCTCATGGGTCCACTCTCTTTCTCTCCTGTAGCTGTTCCTCTTGCTGCTCCCTCCCCAGCCCTGACCCCAGCCCCGGCTCTCCCAGCAGAGCTGCCCGGTCCCTCTACTGCTCTGCTGCCCCCCCCGGCCCCCGTTTCCCCCCCTGTGGTCCCAGCTGCCGCCATCCCCGTGTTCTCTGCCCCCCTGCAGCTCCCTGCCCCAGCTCTGCAGCTCCCCGTTACCATTCCCCCCACTGCAGCCCTGCAGGCCCCAGGGTCTCCAGGGCCTGCCCCAGGGTCTCCAGTGGCCCCTGCTCTGGCTGCTGCTGTGACAGTGGCCCCCCCCATGAGCCCTGGTGCTCCCCCCGCAGCGCTCTCCTCCCCTACCCCCCCTCTGAGCCCCGCAGCCCCTCTCCCACCACCCCCTTCCCTTCCCCTTGTGCCACCCCCCCCACCGGTGTCCCCCCCTTTCCTGCCTGCTCCCACTGTGCCCCTCAAGGCTGCAGCTTGTCCCCAGGGCCCGGCCCCCGCCCCCCCTCCCGCCTTCCTGGCTGCCCCCAGGGCCCCACTTGGGGGTCCTGCTGCTGCCTCAGCCCCTGGTGCTGCGGTCTCTGCACTGGTTCCCTCTCCCACCAGTACCGGGCCCTTGGGCCCTGCCCTGCCCGGGCCCTCTCTGGGAGCTGCCCCATCTCCCCCAGGGCCACCACCAGCAGCTCCAGTGGGTCCCATGTCCGCAGCGGCACCCACTGTGCCCCCGGCCCCGGTCACACCAGCAGTGGCAGCTCTGCCCGCGGCTAAAGCAGCTCCGGGGAGCCCGCTCCCAGCCCCTGCTGCGGCCAAAGCAGCCCCCGTGGGCCCTGGCACTGCCACCTCCCTGCCTGTCACTGCAGCGGTAGCAGCTCCGGCCCCCCCTGCTGCAGCCAAACCAGCTCCTGTGGGCCCTGCCCCATCGGCTCCTCCTGCTGCTGCCATGGCAGCTCCTGCCCCTCCTGCAGCCAAACGGGCTCCTGTGAGCCCTGCCCTGGCTCCTCCTGCTGCTGCCATGGCAGCTCCTGCCCCTCCTGCAGCCAAACCGGCTCCTGTGGACCCTGTCCCTGCCCCATCGGCTCCTCCTGCTGCTGCCATGGCAGCTCCTGTGAGCCCTGTCCCTGCCCCATCAGCTTCTCCTGCTGCTGCCATGGCAGCTCCTGTGTGCCCTGTCCCTGCCCCATCAGCTCCTCCTGCTGCTGCCATGGCAGCTCCTGCCCCTCCTGCAGCCAAACCGGCTCCTGTGAGCCCTGTCCCTGCCCCATTGACTCCTCCTGCTGCTGCCATGGCAGCTCCTGCCCCTCCTGCCACCAAACCAGCTCCTGTGGGCCCTGGCACTGCTCCCTCGGCCCCTGCCACAGCAGCTCCCCCGGCCCCTGCTGCCCCCCCTGCAGCCAAAGGGGCTCCTGTGAGCCCGGTCCCTGCTCCCTCTGCCACTGCAGCTCCTGCAGCTCCCCCAGCTCCAGCAACCTCCCCTGCAGCCAAAAAGGCTCCAAAGAGCAGCTCTGCTGCTGCTGCTCCAGTGCCGGCGCCTGCACCAGCTCCAGCTGCCCCCGCTGTGGCCAAAGCACCTCCCAGGAGCCCCGGTGCAGACCCCCCAGCTCCTCCTGCAGCCAAGGCAGCTCCTGTGAGCCCAATCACTGCTCCATCAGCCCCAGCAAAGGGAGCTCTATCAGCTCCTGCCCCCCCTCCTGCAGCTCCATCAGCTCCTGTGAGCCCAATCACTGCTCCATCAGCCCCAGCAAAGGGAGCTCCATCAGCTCCTGTGAGCCCAATCACTGCTCCATCAGCCCCAGCAAAGGGAGCTCCATCAGCTCCTGTGAGCCCGACCGCTGCTCCATCAGCCCCAGCAAAGGGAGCTCCATCAGCTCCTGTGAGCCCGATCACTGCTCCATCAGCCCCAGCAAAGGGAGCTCCATCAGCTCCTGTGAGCCCAATCACTGCTCCATCAGCTCCTGTGAGCCCAATCACTGCTCCATCAGCCCCAGCAAAAGGAACCCCATCTGCTCCTGTGAGCCCAATCACTGCTCCATCAGCCCCAGCAAAGGGAGCTCCATCAGCTCCTGTGAGCCCAATCACTGCTCCATCAGCTCCTGCCCCCCCTCCTGCAGCTCCATCAGCTCCTGTGAGCCCGATCGCTGCTCCATCAGCCCCAGAGAAGGGAGCTCCATCAGCTCCTGCCCCCCCTCCTGCAGCTCCATCAGCTCCTGTGAGCCCAATCACTGCTCCATCAGCCCCAGCAAAGGGAGCTCCATCAGCTCCTGCCCCCCCTCCTGCAGCTCCATCAGCTCCTGTGAGCCCAATCACTGCTCCATCAGCCCCAGCAAAGGGAGCTCCATCAGCTCCTGCCCCCCCTCCTGCAGCTCCATCAGCTCCTGTGAGCCCAGTCACTGCTCCATCAGCTCCAGCAAAGGGAGCTCCATCAGCTCCTGTGAGCCCAATCACTGCTCCATCAGCCCCAGCAAAGGGAGCTCCATCAGCTCCTGTGAGCCCAATCACTGCTCCATCAGCCCCAGCAAAAGGAACCCCATCTGCTCCTGTGAGCCCAGTCACTGCTCCATCAGCCCCAGCAAAGGGAGCTCCATCAGCTCCTGTGAGCCCAATCACTGCTTCATCAGCCCCAGCAAAGGGAGCTCCATCAGCTCCTGTGAGCCCAATCACTGCTCCATCAGCCCCAGCAAAAGGAGCTCCATCAGCTCCTGTGAGCCCGATCGCTGCTCCATCAGCTCCTGTGAGCCCAATCACTGCTCCATCAGCCCCAGCAAAAGGAGCTCCATCAGCTCCTGTGAGCCCGATCGCTGCTCCATCAGCTCCTGTGAGCCCAGTCACTGCTCCATCAGCTCCAGAAAAGGGAGCTCCATCAGCTCCTGTGAGCCCAATCACTGCTCCATCAGCCCCAGCAAAGGGAGCTCCATCAGCTCCTGTGAGCCCGATCACTGCTCCATCAGCTCCTGTGAGCCCAATCACTGCTCCATCAACTCCAGAAAAGGGAGCTCCATCAGCTCCTGTGAGCCCAATCACTGCTCCATCAGCCCCAGCAAAAGGAGCTCCATCAGCTCCTGTGAGCCCAGTCACTGCTCCATCAGCTCCTGTGAGCCCAATCACTGCTCCATCAGCCCCAGCAAAAGGAGCTCCATCAGCTCCTGTGAGCCCAGTCACTGCTCCATCAGCCCCAGCAAAGGGAGCTCCATCAGCTCCTGTGAGCCCAATCACTGCTTCATCAGCCCCAGCAAAGGGAGCTCCATCAGCTCCTGTGAGCCCAATCACTGCTCCATCAGCCCCAGCAAAAGGAGCTCCATCAGCTCCTGTGAGCCCGATCGCTGCTCCATCAGCTCCTGTGAGCCCAATCACTGCTCCATCAGCCCCAGCAAAAGGAGCTCCATCAGCTCCTGTGAGCCCGATCGCTGCTCCATCAGCTCCTGTGAGCCCAGTCACTGCTCCATCAGCTCCAGAAAAGGGAGCTCCATCAGCTCCTGTGAGCCCAATCACTGCTCCATCAGCCCCAGCAAAGGGAGCTCCATCAGCTCCTGTGAGCCCGATCACTGCTCCATCAGCTCCTGTGAGCCCAATCACTGCTCCATCAACTCCAGAAAAGGGAGCTCCATCAGCTCCTGTGAGCCCAATCACTGCTCCATCAGCCCCAGCAAAAGGAGCTCCATCAGCTCCTGTGAGCCCAGTCACTGCTCCATCAGCTCCTGTGAGCCCAATCACTGCTCCATCAGCTCCTGCCCCCCCTCCTGCAGCCAAGGCAGCTCCTGTGAGCCCAGTCACTGCTCCATCAGCTCCTGCCCCCCCTCCTGCAGCCAAGGCAGCTGCCAAGAGCCCCGGGGCAGCTCCAGGAGCTCCATCTGCACCCCCAGCCCTGGTGGGTCCTGGTGCCCCCCAGAAGCCACCTCCTGATGCCGCTGCTCCCCAGAAGGCAGCGGGTGGCTCTGCCCCCCCTCCTGCTCCCCCCATGAAGAAGCAGAGCCCTGGTAAGGCCCCCAAGCGCCCATCCCCATCCAAACCCGCCCCCAAAGCCCCCCCTGCCATCGACAATGAGGACGACGAGGAGCTGCCCCCCCTGATCCCCCCCGAGCCTCCCGCTGCCGAGCCGCCGGTGCAGCCCATCCTGGTGGATCTGTCCCCTCGAGCAGCCGTGGCCCCCCCCGAGGCTCCTGCTCCGGCCAAGCAGCCCGGCCTCAGGAATGACAAGGGTATTTGTCGCCACGGATTGCTGTGTGCATGGAGTGGCACTGCCTGGCTACTAACCCGCCACCCCCGATGGCCCATGGTGTGTTGGGCTCTACATGAAAGCGGAGGCAGGTCTGGGGCATACCAGAGCTGGGGGACAGGGAGGGAACATATCCCATGGGATCAGGGCCTGGCACGGTCCAGTGGCACTAACAGCGTGTGCTCAGGGCACGGTGTGGCTTGTGGCATGGCTCAGCCTGAGCTGGCTTCATGTGCCTGTTCCATGGGGTTGTGGCCACCAGGCGAGAGGAGCTGGTGCCAAAGCGGGCTCTGGGGAAGCGCCTTTGCCGGCCCGAGCTGTTGGGATCACAGAGAGCTTTGCCCAGGGCTCCTGTGTGGAGCTTTGTGGAGAAGGACACGGGCCCGACCGGAGGTAATGGTGCATGAGAGGGCGTTGCGGTCACCCGGAGACACCCAGCTCTGTGCTCAGACGTGGCTTGTGCTTCACAGCAGGAGCTGTCAGGACGTGGCACTGAGGCTGAGCCGAGCATCCGGAGGTGCTCCTTCAGGGGCATTCCATGTAGGGAAGCTGTGGGACGGCGCAGCGGGAGTTGGGGTTTGTCCCTGTGCTGTGTGTCTGTGCTCCGAGTGCTGCCTGAACCAGTTGGACACCGGATTCACCGCGCGGAGTGGAAACCTTGGCATGTGGCTCCTGGCTCTTGCTGCATTCCTGAGCTGAGCTGCATGATGTGACTTGTGTTTGGTCCTTAGGGTCCGGAACAGAGTCTGACAGCGACGAATCCGTACCAGAGCTCGAAGAGCAAGACTCCACACAGGCCACGACGCAGCAGGCGCAGGTAGGGCGGGTGGCGGGGGCAGGATCCCTGCCTGGGATCCACCGGGATTGCCATGGTCCCTCTTGTTCTCTCCTTGCAGCTTGCGGCAGCAGCTGAAATAGATGAAGAACCCGTTAGCAAAGCGAAACAGAGCCGGAGTGAAAAGAAAGCACGGAAGGTGAGGTGGGATTCAGGGATGGATGGCACAGCATCGCCCGGTGCTGGCTCTGTGTCCCTTTGGGAGCTCAGAGGTTTGCGTGACATTGGCCCCTGTCTGGCCCTCGGGCAAAAGGATGCAAAATCCTTGTGGTTGGGGCCGAGGGTTGGGCTGGGAAGTGAATTCCCTCCCAAGCTCCCAGCTAAAAGCCTGGGAATGCTGCTCTGCAGCAGGAAAGCCACATTGGGTGAGGCACTGATCCGTGGGCACAGGTCTCTGGAGAGCAGAGGAGCAGGGCCTGGAGCAGCTCCCATATGGAGCCAGGCTGAGAGCATTGGATCTAAGGAAGTTCTTCCCTGTGGGGGTGGTGAGGCGCTGGAATGGGTTGAATGGAAAAGGCTTGGATGCTCCATCCTTGGCAGTGTTCAAGGCCAGGTTGGATGGGGCTTGGAGCAAGCTGCTCCGGTGGAAGGTGTCCCTGCCCGTGGCAGGGGGTTGGGGCTATGGATGAGCCTTAAGGTGCCATCCAACCCAATCCATTCCCTGACTCTATGGACACATTCCATATGTTCTGTCTCAGTCACTCCTTTCCCTCCCTTCCATTTCTCTCCTGGTTCTTCAGGCAATGTCCAAGCTGGGCCTTCGCCAGGTGACAGGAGTAACCAGAGTCACCATCCGCAAATCCAAGAACATCCTCTTTGTCATCACAAAGCCAGACGTGTACAAGAGCCCTGCTTCAGACACCTACATAGTCTTTGGTGAAGCAAAGGTGACCTGGCCCTGCTGGTGGCCACCTCACAGGGGTTCCTCCTCGCCACATGGATCCTGGGGGTCCTGCGGCAGAGCTGGATGTGCTGGGACGTGGGGGGAATGCGGATCGCTGCGTCCTGCTCTGTCTCACTCCTTCTTCCCTCTGCCAGATCGAAGACCTGTCCCAACAGGCACAGTTGGCAGCTGCTGAGAAGTTCAAAGTGCAGGGAGAAGCTGTTTCAAACATCCAGGAAAACACACAGACCCCCACGGTGCAGGAGGAGAGTGAGGAGGAAGAGGTGAGCTCTGAATGGCAGACCCCAGAGCCCGTTATTCCCCTGGGTTGCTTTCCTTCTGCTATGTTTTCCATGGCGCAGGGACAGGGCAGGGTCGGGAGCAGGTCTCCATTGCCCTGGCGTCCCTCCCAGCTTCTCTCTTTGTGGCCTGGGAGCCTGGGGGAGCTGCCACAGTCAGGACACTCGTAGAGTCATGGAATGGTTTGGATTGGAAAGGAGCTTAAAGCTCATCCGGTTCCAACGCCTGCCATGGGCAGGGATGTCTTCCACTAGAGCAGCTTGCTCCAAGCCCCGTCCAGCCTGGCTTTGAACACTGCCAGGGATGGGGCATCCAAACCTTTTCCATTCAATCCATCCCAGTGTCCGACCCCCCTCACCCTAAAGAACTTCTGCCTTAGATTCAACCTGAACTTCCCTGTTTCAGTTTAAACCATCACCCCTTATCCTATCACTCCAGTTCCTGTCAAAGGTCCCTCTCCAGTAGCCAGTGCATCCATCCAGCCAATTCCTTATCCACTGAGTTGTCCATCCATCACATCCATGTGTTTAAAGACAAGGATGTCATGTGGGACAGGGACAAACACCTTGCACAAGTCCAAAGCCAGTCCCATTTGCCAGGGGTTGAGTAACCATCCCTGGAAGTGTTCCCAGACCATGTGGATGAGGCCCTCAGTGCCATGGGTCTTTCCCAACCAAGCTGATTCCCTCATTCCCTGATTCCCTGCCCCTTCAGGTTGACGAAACTGGCGTCGAAGTGAAAGACATCGAGCTGGTGATGTCGCAGGCGAACGTGTCCCGAGCAAAGGCCGTGCGTGCCCTCAAGAACAACAGTAACGACATTGTAAATGCCATCATGGTGAGTGCCAGCACCGGCAATGGCTCCTGGTGGGATGGGGACCGGCACCCCGGGAGTCTCCCGCTGGCGCTGTGGGGCTCCGGGGGCTGGATCCCAACACTCCCTTCTCTCCACAGGAGTTGACGATGTAGCTGTGGGATGGAGGAGCCTTTTTTGGTGTTTCAGAGAAGAGTTCAAATGCAACTGCGTTTAAAATTTGTACTATTTCTATCCGGGAATAAAAGTTGTGGCTTATTGTTGGTGAAACACTCGGTGCTCCCGGTGCCGAGGTCCCAGGGTGGAACCTTCCTCCCGGGAAGATCGCAGCCCGATACCCTGTCCCAAGAGCCTCTTCCCTCCTTTCCTTCCTGTCCCAAAGGACACCGCGCTCCAGCCTGGATGGCTCCAGTGCAGGGTGTCACGTCCTTCATCCCCCTGCTGCTTCCCTTCACAGAGGGACGGGGATGGATTGCAGCATCTTCCAGCAGGATCCAAAGGGATGTGCTGGTAGGAAGCGCTGGGGACGAGGGGCTCTTTGCCTCCTACCAGCCGCAGCTCCGAGAGGCTGGATCTGCAACAGTGGCACCTTCCCACTGCTTTCCTACCCCTATTCCATTAAACCTGTGTTTGGGAATAGCTCGTGGAATCTGGGGAGGGAAGAAGGGGCGATGGATGCTGCTGGGAGCCCCCCATTACTCCACTGTTGACAGGTTTCATTAGGGAAACGGTGGAGCAGCAGCAGGATTCAGGGGAGAGGAATGGCGGGATTCCCGGTGGGAACGACGGGATTCTTAGGGAGCAGCGGCGTGATTCCACCCCCGGCGTGTGGCATCGGGCGGGTGGGCGCTAGGACCCGGGGTAGCGCTGCCTCGTCTCCATAGCAACCGCCGTCTCCTCCTTCGTCCCCCTCCCTCCGGCGTGCGCGCGGCGAGAAGCTGCTAGAAGGGCGGTGTGGGGGGGGCCACTCCGCGCATGCGCACTTGGGCCCCGGCAGGCGCGGCGGCGGGCGGGCGGGGGGGGATTTTGCTGCGTCACCAGCGCGCGGGGCATTGTGGGAGCGAGGCCGCAGCCCCGAGCCCGCCGCCGCCACCGAGCGCCGCCGTCGCCGCCGCCCCGGAGCCGCCCCGGAGCCACGGCCCTGCCCCTCCCCCCCGCGCTCTGCCCGCACCGGAGCCCGCCCGGGACCGCGCCGGAGCCATGTGAGACCCTGCGGGGGGGGGGGAACGGCGCGGGAGCGGCCCCGCCGGCCTGAGGCCTCGGCAGGCGCGGCCGCGGGGAGCGGGCCCCATGTGGTGACCTTGGGGGTGGGGGTGTCCGGTACCGGGGGGTCTGGGATGGGGTTTGTGCTCCCCCCCCCTCCGGGATCGTACGTTCCCGTGTGGGGATGAATGGGGCTGTACCGGAGGGTCCGGGACGGGGTTTGTGCTTCTCCCCCCTTCCGGGATCGTCCGTTCCGTGTGGGGATGAATGGGGCGGTACCGGGGGGTCCGGGATGGGGTTTGTGGCCCCCCCCCCGCCCGGGATCGTCCGTTCCGTGTGGGGATGAATGGGGCGGTACCGGGGGGTGCGGACGGGGGTGGTCGCGGTTCAACCGGTGCGCAGCGTGCGGTGGGTCCCGCAGAAGAGGCGGCTCCGGGACACGTGGGGCCCGGTGCTGCCCGCGGAGAGGAGCCGGAAACCGGAGCCCGCGGTCTCCGCAGCTCCCGCGTTGCGTTTGAAGCGGTTTCGGTGCCGTCCGGAGCGGGCAATGGGGACGTTGTGCGGTACCGCTGAACGGTGCGAGGGTGATGGAGGGGACCGGGGCAGCGGCGCCTACCGAAGGGGGGGTGGGTTTGTCCCCAGGGGGCTGTTCGGTGCTTTGGAGCGCTGAAGGATGCGGCTGCTGCATTGGAAAGGGAGGAACTTGGATGTTTTCACCTCTAGAAAGCATCAGTTTGAGGCTTCAGCTGAAATGGGGCTGTTTGGAGTGAAACGAGAAGGGGTTAACTCAAAAAGCCCAATTGGAAGCGAAACCAAAGCTCATTCCATAACCCAGGTCTCTTCCCTGTTGTCTGGGGGTGAAAAACCCATCCTGCAGCATCCTCAAGCTCTAGGAGCAGTCAGGATGCATCCCAGGGAATGAACCCAGGATCCGGAGTGGATGCGGACACTCAAGGAGGGGTTTGGAAGCATCTTGGATGGCACCAAGCAGTAACGGTGAAGTTTGAGCTCTGTGGCTAAGCTGGAGGTGGGTTCCATTGAGGTCTCATGGATGAAGCTGGGCCTGAGCGTGGCTCTGGAGCTCCTGGAAGCTGTTCTGCCATCCTGGGATTGTCTTCTCCGTGAGTGAGCAGAAGAGGCCGGGAGATGGGAATTGCCAGAGGGAACCGCAGCATGAGGCCATGGAGCTGTTGGAGCAAGAGGAGGCCACGAGGATGAGCAGGGGCTGGAGCAGCTCCCATCGGAGCCAGGCTGAGAGCATTGGGGCTGGGGAAGAGGCACTGTGTGGGGAGCTCAAGAGCAGCTGCCAGGGTCTGAAGGGGACTCCAAGGGTGCTGGAGCGGGACCTGCAGCAGGGGCCAGAGCGATGGGACAGGGGTGATGGATTCAGGCTGGAGCAGGGGAAGCTCAGGTTGGAGATAAGGGAAGAAGCTCTTTAGCGTGAAGGTGCTGGGGCACTGGAATGGGTTGAACGGAGAAGGTTTGGATGCCCCATCCCTGGCAGTGTCCAAGGCCAGGTTGGAGCACGCTGCTCTCATGGAAGCTTTCCCTGCCCAAGGCAGGGGTTGGAACTGAATGAGCTTTAAGGTCCTTTCCGACCTGTTCCGTGGAGCACGGGAGATGTTCCCTGGGCTGTGTTGCTGCAGGGCGTAAAGCAGTGTTTAAATGAACCTCTGTGCTTCAGAGAGGCCTAAACCCCATGAGGACGTGGGGATGGTCCCCACCAAAGCCCTTGGGCTCTGGGGATGAGGTTGGTTGAGGAAGGAGGAAGCGTTGGGCTCCCTTTGGAGCACCTCTAAGGAAGCAGTGGATGCCCTGGGGGTGCAGGAGCATCTCCCGAAGCACTCGGAGCACGTGGAGGCTCCACCAGCAGCATCCTTGTGTGTGGAGTCTCCTTGGAATCTCGACATCCGTCTCGTCCCAAAGTTGGGTTTGCAGCTCCAGGTATCCCGTGTTACCGGTGCTGGATGGTCAGGCCTCGCTCGAGGCCAAGAGAAGGTGTTCACCCTCTTAAAGGAAGGATTCGAGGTTGGAAAACCCGGATAAAAGGTTGGGAATGGGAATTGTGCTGGAAGAAATTGTTCTTTCACCCCCTGGTGCCTTGTTCTGCAACGCTGCTCCCAGGGACCCCGGTGCTTTGCGCCCTGTGGGCAGCACCTTGAAGGCTGGAGCGGGAAGCCCAGCACCTGGGAATGCTGGAGAAGGGAATGCCGCTTGTGCCAGGTTGGTGTTGTAACGCTTGGAGAGCGATACCAGCACCCAACGCCCGCTCCTCAGGGCATGAAGCGTCACATCCCGAGCTCGCCCTGTGCTTCAGCTCCCCACAGGCCCTATAGCTGCAACAAGCACCACGGTAAGTGACCATCCGGCTCAGGGAGAGCACTGAACATCAGCCCAGCCCAAGAGCCCTGTGGTGTTTCCTGGTTGGTGCTGCTCGTGGTTGTTGGAGGAAGCCAAAGGACACCCAGGAGCAGGAACCGGCGCCTGTAGCAGCGTCCAGAATGGGGTTTAGTGCCTGTTCTTTGGGCTTGGAGCTCTTTGGGTGGCAAAAAGCATCCCGGAGCTGCTGCTGCCCCCTCATCCTAAAGCGCGGCATCGTTTGCGTTGCTGTCCCATCGATTTGGGTCTCAGCTCCATCACGGAGCTCTTTGGGGGGTCCCTGCTTGGCTTCATTGTCTTTGGGACCTGACCTCGTTGTCCCCCGTCCCCGCAGGCAGCCCGCATCCGCCAAGTGGTACGACCGCAGAGACTACGTCTTCATCGAGTTCTGCGTGGAGGACAGCAAAGATGTGAACGTCAACTTCGAGAAGTCCAAACTCACCTTCAGGTGAGGGCCTGGGCAGGGGGGTCCGGGAGCCAGGGGTCCCCTCAGCCGTTCCCCATCACACTCGAGCTCCAGGCCCTGCTCCAGCTCCGGGGCCCTTCTCGGGTCAGGATGCTGAGGGCTTCCTGCCTGCTCCTGTTCAGCTCCATCAGTGCCGGTCCTTTTCCATGAGCAGCTCCTCCAAGCCTGGGGCATTCCATGGGGCTGTTGTGAGCCGCCATGAGAGTGGAGAGACACAAGAACCAGGCCGGGAGCAGGGGGATGAGGTGGCTGTCGATGTGTGGATGGAGTGTGTCTGTTGGAGGAGCTGGGTTGCACCAACCACATCTTGTTTTCTCTCCACAGTTGTCTCGGAGGAAGCGATAACTTCAAACATTTAAACGAAATCGACCTTTTTAACAATATTGATCCAAACGTAAGTGTCCTCCTGGCTTCTTAGTGCTGTGTCCTGGGAAACAGCAGCTCCTTTGGGGTGCTGGGGCACTTTCTGCCTTGAAAACATCTCTAGACGGTGGTTTTTAGGGCAAGGGATGAGTTGGTAACTGAAGATAAATGATAAAAGCAGCCTTTGGGGATGATATTAACGGGGATTTTCCTCCCTTTCAGGAATCAAAGCATAAAAGAACAGACAGATCTATCTTGTGTTGTTTACGAAAAGGAGAGTCTGGTCAGGCATGGCCGAGGTTAACGAAAGAGAGGGCAAAGGTGGGTTCAGCTCCTCCTCTCTCCCTGCTTTGCAGTGTGGTTTCCTAGCTGGCTGATGGTTGAGTGATGCAGTGGTTCATGGGTCACTTCAGGGCAGCACTTGTGCTTTACCTTCCTGCAGTACCAGCTCGGTACTTGCTTGTCCTGCACTAACAGCCTTGTGTTGCTGTGCAGCTCAACTGGCTCAGTGTGGACTTCAACAACTGGAAGGACTGGGAAGATGACTCAGATGAAGACATGTCCAATTTCGATCGCTTTTCCGAGGTAGGGGACCACGAATCCCTGGAAGTTTGGGTTCCGTTCCCTGGGACTCTCTCCAGGCAGAGCCTTCCTCCTCCTCCCAGAGGTCCCTGAGTGGTTGTGGGGCTTCACCCTCTGATGTGGTTTTATCTCTCTGGAGCAGATGATGAACAACATGGGTGGAGATGACGACGTAGACTTGCCAGAAGTAGATGGGGCAGATGATGTAAGTGCTCTGTAGTAAATACACGTTGCTCTGTGCTGAGGTCAGGCTCTTCAATAGCACCAAAGCTTGGCTGGGGCTCACAGGGAAGAGCTTCTGCCCAAGAGCTCATCTCCATCTCCCCTGTGGCAGGTTAAAGCCATTCCCTTGGCCTGTCCCTACATCCTTGTCCCAAGCCACTCTCCGGGTTTCCTGTACCCCCTTTAGGCACTGGAGCTGCTCTGAGGTCTCCCCTTAAGGAGCCTTCTCCAGCCCAGCTCCCTCAGCCTGGCCCCAGAGCACATGGATGGGTCTGTAGCTCTTGATGCCAGTGAGGCCGAACTGAGCTCGTGCTGTGGAACAGCACAGGGTTCACTGCAGGAGCAGCAGCTCCTTTGTTGGTGGGAGGGTGGTGGTGAAGGAAGAAGCTCCTTCAAGCCCGGGCTGTTCCAGTTAACCTTGTCTCTTCTTCTTCCCAGGACTCACCAGACAGTGATGATGAAAGTAAGTCCTGTCCCAGCGTGATTCCATGAGTGCTCCCTCCTGTCACTGCGCCCTGGCTCTGAGCTAATGCCAGGGCTGGCCGAGGGCTGTAATCCAATGGAAGCCTTTCCACACCAGCCTGAAATCCCAGTTTGACCTTCCCAGCGCAGGCCTGGCGAGGCTTTGGCTTTAAGAGCAGCCCTGCCCATGCAGGCGGCTTCTCAAGTGGTTCCAGTCCCTGCTCATGGCTCTTCCTTAAGAAGAACCAGACCCAGAGGCCTTCAACTGCCCCATGCCTTCTGCTGAGGGTGATGAAACAAAGCTTCAAACCCAACCCAACCCCACTAATGCTCTTCCCTCTTCTCTTTCCTCTCTAGAAATGCCAGATCTGGAGTAAGGAAAAGCGTTGTCTTCAGGGTTTGGGGAAAGAACTTCATCACAACATTTCATAACCGAGATAAGAATTCCTGAGTTGATAGCCCTAACGGGAGCTCCTGCATCCTTTAACCCATTTTCAGTCCATTTTCAATGGCTTCACTGGTGGTAGGTGTGTACCATGGCACGGGGCGGCCTGAAAGCCACGAGAGGCAATAACTTTATGCATGAACCAGTTTTCCAGCCTTCCAAAAACCCACCCCACAACAGACCCCCCCCCCCAGTTGAGGTGTAGGCCATCGAGACAGAACAGTTGCAATAAAGTTTACAGAGCCTCCTTGCCTCGTAGCAGATGTAATTCCCATGGGACAACCCTGAGTTGACACCAAGTTGATAGGAATGAGCATTTCTCCCCCTTTCCCCCCCCCCCCCCCCCCCCACGTTCTTTTACCCAGTCCCTGTGGCCTGAAATTGGATGTTTGGACCGGGAACAAGAACTGGGGCTGTTGGCTCATGGTGTGGGGCCCTTCCACTAAAGTGTGTATTGAAAAGGCAACACCAATTCTCCTCCGTGGGGTTGTTCCATCCCGAGCCGCCACGTACCGGTGGCTGGAGCCTGTCCCCTGGTACCGTTTGGCTCTAAAGCTTTACACCCTCCTCCTCCTCCTCCGGGGCGATGCCTGTACATTGTTGCTTTGTTGAGCTGTTCCTTTAGACCAAATCCTATTTGCACTGTGGCTGTGGAAGCGAGAAAGGGTGGGGAGGCACCGGGGGCACCGGGTACCAGGAATTCCGCCCCCCACCCGGTCCCCCCCCCGGGGCACCTCCCAACCGGGCTGAAAAACCTCAATTTGTGTTCCGAGCAGCTGGGATTTTTTTAATGTCTGCATTCTTTCTAATAAACTGTTGAAGACTCCCGGGCCTCGCCTCCTGCTGCACCGGGAACGGGGACCGGGGGGACCGGGGGCTGCATTGTGGGGACATGGGATGGGAGCGGCGGCTCCATTGGTGGCAATGGGACTGGGGGGGGCGGACGGAACCGGCCCCGGTGCCGCGGTCACCGCGCCCGTTCCAAGGACAACCGCGGACACGTGCGCCGCCGCTTCCGCCGCCCTGCGCTTGGCCCCGCCCCTTCCCGCTAAACTCGCCCAATCCGCTCCCCGCTCTCGTTGACGGATGGACCTTCCACCCAATGGAGTCGCGGCGAGGAGCGAGCGCGGGCGGCGCGGTATCCAATAGGATGCGTGGCGAGGTGCCTTGGTCCCGCCCCCCGAGGGCCGTGCCGTGGCGGGCGGGGCGCGGGGCTCAGTCGGCGGCGCCATGTTGGGGCTCGCGGGTCGGTGCTCGGCGGCGGCCGCCGCCGTCGTTCGGCCGCTGCTGCGCCGCGGTCCCGGCCCCGACCGCCGCCTCCTCCCGGTGCTGCTGAGCCGCGGGGCCGCGCCCGCCGCGGAGCCGCGTGAGTGCGGGGCCGCGCGCGCGCGCGGGGTCACCTTGGGGCCTACGCGGCTGAGGGGCCGGGGCCTGTCACGGGGCGACGGGGATGGAGCGGGGGGGGGGCCGCATCGGTAACACGGGGGGGTTCAGTTGCCCTGGGGGGGGCTCAATTGCACCGGGGGGGGATTACGGGGGTACCGGGGGGGTTCGGGGGTCTCGGGTCTTGCCCCGGCCCCATCCGGATGCACGGAGCTGCTGTTCCCCCCCCGACCTTGACTCGTCCCCGTTGTCTCCCCCCCACCCCGCTCCAGGCCGGGACTATGCGGCCCAGGCGGCCCCCGCGGCCAAGGCCGGGTCCAGCACCGGGCGCATCGTGGCCGTTATCGGCGCCGTGGTGGATGTGCAGTTCGATGAGGGGCTGCCCCCCATCCTGAACGCGCTGGAGGTGCAGGGCAGGGACACGCGGCTGGTGCTGGAGGTGGCTCAGCACCTCGGTGAGTATCCGGCCCTCCCGTGGCAACGCGCTCCCGTTGACCCCCCCATGAATTTCAGCGGGAGGAGGAGGAGGGAAGCGGCCTCAGGACCACGTTTTCCTTTGGGATATCGCGTTCCGCCGCTTCCATCCCCTTGGCAGGGCCCGGGGAAGGCGGCAGCAGCCCCCCAGGGTCAGCCCGCGGGCGCTGCTGCGACGCTGCCCTTGGCCTCTGGCAGGGGAGAACACGGTGCGCACCATCGCCATGGACGGCACCGAGGGGCTGGTGAGGGGACAGAAGGTGCTGGACTCCGGAGCTCCCATCCGCATCCCCGTGGGCCCCGAGACCCTGGGCAGGATCATGAATGTCATCGGGGAGCCCATCGACGAGAGGGGCCCCATCACAACCAAACAGTGAGCGAGGGGTGGGTTTGGCTCTGGGTCCGCATTGGCCCCGTGGCCTCGTTTTGAGGTCCTCGGCCCCGTTCCTCCCTGCAGGTTCGCTGCCATTCACGCCGAAGCCCCCGAGTTCGTGGAGATGAGCGTGGAACAGGAGATCCTGGTGACGGGGATCAAGGTGGTGGATCTGCTGGCGCCCTATGCCAAGGGCGGCAAGATCGGTGCGTGCTCCCTATAGGCACGGGGTGGGGGGACACCAGGAGATTCCTTCACTGATGAGGAACCGATTGACTTTCGTTCTTCTGAGCTGGCTGAAGCCACTTGTATTGACCTGAGGAGGAAAGGGGAGCAGGGAGATGGGGCTGCAGCCGGATGGGCGCGGGGTTGAGCGGGATTCCCTGCTGCCAGGTTTGTTCGGAGGCGCCGGCGTGGGCAAAACGGTGCTGATCATGGAGCTCATCAACAACGTGGCCAAAGCCCACGGGGGGTACTCGGTGTTCGCTGGCGTCGGGGAGAGGACCCGCGAGGGCAATGATTTATACCATGAGATGATCGAGTCCGGGGTCATCAACCTCAAGGATGCCACATCCAAGGTATAGAGAAGGGGTCTCCCGAAGGGGGGAGCCGTGGGGGGGACCCGTAGCACCGTGCCCACCCCCTGTGCTTGCCCGCAGGTCGCTCTGGTCTATGGGCAGATGAATGAGCCCCCCGGGGCCCGCGCCAGGGTGGCCCTGACCGGGCTGACGGTGGCCGAGTACTTCAGGGACCAGGAGGGTCAGGACGTGCTGCTCTTCATCGACAACATCTTCCGCTTCACCCAGGCTGGCTCCGAGGTGGGCGCTCAGCACCAGCCCCTCTGTGACCCCCCCTCCATCCGCTTGTGCAGCCCCTCATAGCCTGTGTATCCCCCCCCCGCCTTCAAGGTGTCAGCCCTGCTGGGGAGGATCCCCTCTGCCGTGGGCTACCAGCCCACCCTGGCCACCGATATGGGCACCATGCAGGAGAGGATCACCACCACGCGCAAGGGATCCATCACCTCGGTGCAGGTGAGGCTATGGCCGCATTGTGCACCCTGGGGATGCTGTGTCATTGTTCCCTCCTGTCCCCGTGGTCCCCTCCTGTCCCCGTGGTCCCCTCCTGTCCCCATTGTCCCCCCTTGTCCCCATTGTCCCCTCCTGTCCGCCATTGTCCCCTCCTGTCCCCGTGGTCCCCTCCTCTCCCCGTGGTCCCCTCCTCTCCCCATTGTCCCCTCCTGTCCCCATGGTCCTCTCCTGTCCCCCATTGTCCCTTCCTGTCCCCGTGGTCCCCTCCTCTCCCCATGGTCCCCTCCTCTCCCCATTGTCCCCTCCTGTCCCCATTGTCCCCTCCTATCCCCATTGTCCCCTCCTGTCCCCCATTGTCCCCTCCTGTCCCCGTGGTCCCCTCCTGTCCCCGTTGTCCCCTCCTGTCCCTGTTGTCCCCTCCTGTCCCCATGGTCCCCTCCTGTCCCCATGGTCCCCTCCTGTCCCCATTGTCCTCTCCATCCCCAGGCCATCTACGTGCCAGCCGATGACTTGACCGACCCTGCCCCTGCCACCACCTTCGCCCACTTGGACGCCACGACGGTGCTGTCCCGCGCCATCGCCGAGCTGGGCATCTACCCCGCCGTGGACCCCTTGGACTCCACCTCCCGCATCATGGACCCCAACATCGTGGGGCCCGAGCACTACGACGTGGCTCGCGGGGTGCAGAAGATCCTGCAGGTGAGGGATCCAGGGCTGCCCCCCGTAGGAAGCTGGGGGGGTGCACGTGGAGCCGCTCACCCTCGCGCCCCACCCCCCCCCCCCCCCCCCCCCTTTTTCTGCTCTTTGCAGGACTACAAATCCCTGCAGGACATCATCGCTATCCTGGGGATGGATGAGCTCTCCGAGGAGGATAAACTGACGGTGGCGCGGGCGCGCAAGATCCAGCGCTTCCTCTCCCAGCCCTTCCAAGTGGCCGAGGTCTTCACCGGCCACATGGGCAAACTGGTGCCGCTGCAGGAGACCATCAAGGGCTTCAAGCAGATCCTGGCAGGTACGAGGAGAACCAGGATGGGGGGGCGGGGGGGGGCATTTTGGGGGTGTCCCCCCCCCCTTTCTCCTCCTCTTCACACCCCATCTCCCCCCAGGTGAATACGACCATCTCCCTGAGCAAGCCTTCTACATGGTGGGGCCCATCGAGGAGGCAGTGGCCAAGGCAGAGAAGTTGGCTGAAGAACATGCTTGAATGTGCCCCCCCCCATGGACCCCCCCACCGGGACCTCCCCCTCCCCAGTATTTAACGTTTCCAATAAAACATCAGTTGAAAACACCCCCGGGGGCCTCGTGTGAGCTATTGGGGGGGCAATGGGCTCAAGTGGGGGGGCAGGAGATGGGGGTCACATAAATGCACCCCCAAGCTGGTTATGATGGGGGGGGGCGCCTGGTCCTGGTGTTGTCCGTCGTCCCCCCCCATTCAGGCTCCATTTTGCAGCACAAAGCCTTACAGCCATGGCTGCTGCAGTTTCATCCGGGGGGGGGGGGGGCGCGGTACCGGGAACACCGGGGGGCTCAGGGAGGGGTTCCCAATGGGGGGGTCCTCACAAGTGCTGCACCCCCGGGTTAAGGCTGGGGGGGGGGGGGCACGGACACGCACGCGCGGAACGCCCTGAACCCAAACGGGGCCGCGGTCCCTTTAAATGGCGGCGCGTCCCCGAGGCGGAGGGGGCGGCGGCGGCCGCTGACATCACGCGGGGCCGGGAGCACCTGCGCGACACCGGGACCGGCACCGGGAGCGCGCCGGGAGGCACCGGGGCTGCCCCCCCCCCCCTTCCGTAGGTACGTACCTGGGCTGCCCCCCCCCCTTCCATAGATACGTACCGGGGCTCCCCCCCTATAGACACGCACCGGGGCTGCCCCCCCTCCGCCCTTCCGTAGGTACGTACCGGGGCTGTCCCCCCCCCGCACCCTTCCGTAGGTACGTACCGGGGCTTCCCCCCCCTATAGACACGCACCGGGGCTGCCCCCCCTCGCCCTTCCGTAGGTACGTACCGGGGCTCCCCCCCCTATAGACACGCACCAGGGCTGCCCCCCCCGCACCCCATAGGTAGGTACCGGCGCTGCCCCCCCCCGCTCTATAGGTACGCACCGGGGCTGCCCCCCCCCATAGGCACGCACTGGACGGGACATGGAGCCCCCCCCAAGGGCCGTACCGGGACCCCCATCTCGGTGAACGGACTCAGCACCACGGCCCCCCCCCCACCCCGCTGTCGCGCACCGGGCCGGGATATCCCCATTCCCCCCCCATTCCCTTTGGGACCGCACCGGGACTCCCCCCCCCCACAACCGGTACCGGGGCCCTGCGCACCGCGTGACGTCACCGGGGATCCCGGGGTCGGGCTGCTTTTGGGGGGGGGGGGGGGTCAGAGCGGGGGGAATCCCCCCCTCCCCCACGTGGGCGCTTGGCTCCGCCCTCCCCCTTCCCCCCCCCTTCGGTGACGCGCGCGCCGCTCCCGGTGACGCGATCGCGGCGGCGGTGACGTGCGCGGGGGGGGGGGCGGAGCTGGGACCGCCGCTTCCTGCCCTGCGCCGCCGCCGCCGCCGCCGCCCGGGCCCGGCCCGGTCCGTGCGGAGGGACCGGGCCATGGGGAGCCGCGTCCCGGCCCGCAGCGCCTGAGCCGGGCCCGGGGCGCCGCTGCCGGGGCACGGACACGGTAACGGCGCCGGGAACGCGACCGGGAAAGCGCGGCCGCGGCTGTTAACGGCGACGGGGGGGGGGGGGAGGGTGCAGGGGGGAGGGGCGGGGAGGGATCCCCCCCTGCGCCGCCTGCGGTCCCGTGCTCACCCCCCCCCGCCGTTACCGGCACTCGGTGACCCCCCCCAATCCCGCAGGTAGAGGGAGTCCCCGTGCCCCCCCCTTTGCGGAGGTGGGGGGGGGCTCCTCCATCCCAACGGGACCCCGTTTGTGGGGGGCGTCCTTGCATAGGGACGGGGGGGGGGGGGCCCGCTGTTGGCAAAGGGGGGTTCCCGGTGCCTTCCCCCACAACCCCCCCTGCAGGAAGCGGCCGGGAAGTGCCCGGTTCGTGCGCCGGTGACTGCGTCTGCCGGGGTTGGGAACGGCCTTTGGAGCCGGGCCGCGTCCTGCGGGTCCGTGGCACCGGGGGCTCCCTCGGGTCCATGGCACCGGGGGCTCGGTGATACCGGGTCCGTGGCACCGGGGGCTCGGTGATACCGGGTCCGTGGCACCGGGGGCTCCATCGGGTCCGTGGCACCGGGTGCTTGGCGCTGCCGCACCGCCTCTACCGGGGTCCATGGGGACCCTGCTCCGTGTCCCGGCTCCGGTTACTCACCGTGGCCCAGTTTGCGGCTCCATTCCCGGTCACGTGCCGCTGCCGGAGCGGAGGGGGGGGGGGGGGGGAGCACCGGGCCCCGCACCGGTGACACCGGCTCCCCCCCCCATCCCGGCTCTCCCATCCCATCCCAGCTGCATCCAGCGCATCCCTGTGCTGCCCGCTCCGACCTCCAGCGCCGCTGCCATCCCGGTGCCATCCCGGTGCCATCCCGGTGCCATCCCGGTCACCGCCCATACGGGTTCCTCCCCCGGGGGGGGGCCTGCGGTGGGTCCGGGCTTTGCCCATAGTGGGGCTCCCATCTCCGGTGCTCAACCATGGCCCCCCCCCTTGTGGGGCTCAGCCGGGTCCTGTCCCCCCCCACTCCGTGCTCCCCCCCCCCCAGTGAAGGTCACCGCCGGCGCCGCTGCAGCCGTGATGTGAGGATGCTGCTGCAGCGCTGACACCCCCGGGGGGGGCAGAGCTCCGGGCTATGGGGGTCCTCCATTGGGGGGGGCACCGCCGAGCTCTGGGCTATGGGGGTCCTCGGTTGGGGGGGGCACCGCCGAGCTCTGGGCTATGGGGGTCCTCCATTGGGGGGGGCACCGCTGAGCTCCGGGCTATGGGGGTCCTCCATTGGGGGGGGCACCGCCGAGCTCCGGGCGCGGGGCTCATCCTGCTCTGTGCTGCGCCCCCATCGTCCCCTCTCCTCCCCTCCGCAGCCATGGAAGCTGACGCCCACTTCAGCTTCGCCTCCGCCGCCGCCTCAGGACCCAAACCCGCGGCTGCCTCAGGGGACGGCGCCTTCGGCCCCGGCGCCGCGCTCGGCTTCTCCCCGCAGGGGAAAGGTGAGTGACAGCACAGGGACCGCGGTGCCCCATAGGGGCCATTGTGTACCTATAGGGGCCGTGGTGACCCCATAGGGACTGCGGTGCCCCATAGGGACCGTGGTGTACCCGTAGGGACCGTGGTGACCCCATAGGGGCCATGGTGTACCCGTAGGGACCATGGTGACCCCATAGGGACCATGGTGACCCCATAGGGGCCATGGTGTACCCGTAGGGACCATGGTGACCCCATAGGGGCCATGGTGTACCCGTAGGGACCATGGTGACCCCATAGGGACCATGGTGACCCCATAGGGACCATGGTGTACCCATAGGGACCATGGTGTACCCATAGGGACCATGGTGACCCCATAGGGGCCATGGTGACCCCATAGGGGCCATGGTGACCCCATAGGGACCATGGTGACCCCATAGGGGCCATGGTGACCCCATAGGGACCATGGTGACCCCATAGGGGCCATGGTGACCCCATAGGGGCCATGGTGTACCCATAGGGACCATGGTATACCCATAGGGACCATGGTATACCCATAGGGACCATGGTGACCCCATAGGGACCATGGTGACCCCATAGGGGCCATGGTGACCCCATAGGGACCATGGTGACCCCATAGGGACCATGGTGACCCCATAGGGACCATGGTGTACCCATAGGGTTCATGATATCCCCATAGGGGCCATGGTGACCCTATAGGGACCATTGTGTACCCATAGGGGCCATGGTGACCCTATAGGGACCATGATGACCCCATAGGGACTGCAGTGACCCTGTAGGGGCCATGGTGACCCCATAGGGTTCATGATATCCCCATAGGGACTGTGGTGACCCCATAGGGACTGCAGTGACCCTATAGGGGACATGGTGTACCCGTCGGGACCATGGTGACCACATAGGGGCCATTGTGTACCCATAAGGGCTGCGATGACCCCATAGGGGCCGTGGTGTCCTCATAGGGGCCGTGGTGTCGTCATAGGGGCCACGGTGTCCCCATAGGGTTCATGATGTCCCCATAGGGGCTGTTCTGTCCCCATAGGAGCCATGGTGTCCACATAGGGTTCATGACATCCCCATAGGGGCCGCAATGACGCCATAGGGGCCATTGTGTACCCATAGGGGCCGTGGTGTCCCCATAGGGTTCATGATGTCCCCATAGGGTTCATGATGTCCCCATAGGGTTCATGATGTCCCCATAGGGATGGCGGTGTCCCCATGGGGGATGGAACCGGGTGCCTTTACCCCATCAGCCGATGCCGAGCACCCCATCAATCCCCCCCATCAATCCCCGGTGCCGCAGGCAGCGGCGGTGCCTCGAGCATCCCCTCCGTGTCTCCCCCCTAGGTCTGAACGGGGGCACCAACGTCAACGGCTTCTCCAGCGCATCGCACCCCAGTACTTCGGGGCCCCTGGCCCCCAGCTCGCCGCCCGCGGGCGCGCAGCCCCTGCGCCCCTATGACTGCCTATGGGACTACGCTCCCTTCCCCGGCCTCAAGGACGGGCGCTCCTCCACGCCGCCGCTGTTCGCGCTCAACGGCACCGAGCCGCGGTCGCCGGGACACGGCGCCAACCTCCGCGCGCCGGAGCTGTGGGGCAACGGCGGCGCCGGCGCCATGGGGCTCAACTTCGACTCGCAGGAGCTCTACGACTCCTTCCACGAGCCGAGCTTCGAGCTGATGCCCAACGGGGCCCCCGGGTTCTATGGGGCCGCGCAGCCCTTCCCGGAGGAGCCGGGTACCGGCGATGGAGGCGCCGATGCCGCCGCCAAGGAGAACGGCGCCGGGCTGGTGGGCAGCATGGAGCTGGAGGAGGCGCAGCCCGGTAGGTGCCGGTGCCGTGGGCGCTATGGGGTCGGCTCCGTTGCCGCCCCATAGCGCGCGTGCGATGGCTCCATCGTCCCCTTTAGAGCTCAAGCTGTGCGGTTACAACGGGGCCGCCCCCGGCGCGGGGGGGCCGGGGCTGGGGGCCGCGTCTCCCATCGCCCCCCGCCTGGAGGATGCGCCCATCCTCAGCGAGGACCCCCTGGAGCCCTTCGGGTCGTTGGGCGCAGGTAGGGAGGGGGCGATGGGGCCGGGGATGGGGGGGGGGCCCGCGCCGGCCTCCTCGGCTCCCTGCTCCCGGCCCTTCCCGGCCCTTCCCGGCCGTGACGAGGCGGTTGCGGTTGCTCAGCGCCCAACTTCCGCGCCGCTGCTCCGCATCCACCTCGGCCATTTTGGGCTCCGCTTCCCGGCGGAGGCGTGGCCGGGGGCTCCCGAGCCCTTTAACCCCTCCAATGCCGGACCCCGTTCATCCTTTGCGGGGGGGGGGGGATGTGGGTCTGTGCCCCCCCACCTCAGCCCCCATTCCTGCTGCTTCCCCCCCTCTCCCAGATCCCGGCCCCGGGGATCTCTATGCCATGGATGATGCGCAGCTCGTGAGCGACAAATCCCCCCTTGGGGACCCCCCCGACCTGCACGATGGCCCCTTCAGCCTCCTGCCCCCCCCGCTGCTCACCGGGCCCGGCTCACCCGCGCTGCACGGTAGGTGCCATGCAGCGGGGCTATGGGGAGCCCCGGGGATGCGGCAGTGCAGGCGCCGGGTACCAGCGCCCCATAGCGGGGGGGGCTCTGGGGCAGAGCAGGCGGTGCCATCGCTGCCCTTGGCCCCATAGAGAGCAGCGTGGAGCTGAGCAGCAGCGGCCACGCGGGGCTGGGGGGGGCGGGGGCCCTGGAGATGGACCCCGCCATGGGGACCCCGGAGTCCGCGGCCCCATCCGAGGAGGAGGAGGAAGAGGAGGAGGAGGAGGAGGAAGACGCCGCCGACAGCAGCCCCGAGGCTCCATCCGCACCGGGGGCCGCGGCGCTGAGCGCCTCCGCCTCAGGTAGGTCCAGACCCCCCCATGGACCCCCTATGAGCTCCCCCATCCCCAGCACCAAACCCAGCGCCCATCCCCGGTCCCGCAGGTGATGCTCCGCGCCGGCGCATCGCCACGCAGGAGGAGGTGCGCTTCCCGCTGCAGCACGGGTACGTGCCCCCCCCCCCCCCCCCCCCCATGCCCTGCCCCACGGCTGCCCCATAGCGCGGGGCTGAAGCTCCCTGTGCGCAGGTGGAGGCGCGAGGTGCGGATCAAGAAGGGGAACCACCGGTGGCAGGGGGAGACGTGGTACTATGGCCCCTGCGGGAAGAGGATGAAGCAGTTCCCGGAGGTGATCAAGGTATGGGGCCAGCACAGAGCCCCCCCCCCGCTACCCCCCCCCAGCCTTCATCTCCCTCCTCCTCCTCCTCCGCAGTACCTGAGCAGGAACGTGGTGCAGGATGTGCGCCGCGAGCACTTCAGCTTCAGCCCCCGGATGCCGGTGGGAGACTTCTATGAGGAGCGGGAGACGCCGGAGGTGGGTCCGGGGCTGCCCCCCCCCCCATGTCCCCCCCCCATGCATTGATGCTGCCGAGGGCTGACCCCGTGTCCCGGCGCAGGGCCCGCAATGGGTGAAGCTGAGCCCCGAGGAGATCCCGTCCCGCATCGAGGCCATCACGGGCAAGCGCGGGCGGCCCCGCAACGCCGAGAAGCCCAAGGCCAAGGAGGCGCCGGCGGCCAAGCGCGGCCGCGGCCGCCCCCCCAAGGCCCGGATGGTGGAGCTGCTCAGCAAGACGGATGCGCGGCTGCTCAAGAGGCTGGAGGCGCAGGGTATGGCCCCATGGGGCAGCCCTGGGGTGCTGGAGGGAGGTGCAGGGTACGGCCCCGTGGGGCAGCCCTGGGGTGCTGGGGGTCCCCGCGCTCCATCGCTCTTTGCTCCCGTAGAGGTGCTGAGCGATGAGGACAAGCTGAAAATGAGCAAGATCAAGAAGAAGATGAGGAGGAAGGTGCGAGCGGATGCGCAGGGGCTGATGGGGGGGGTCTGGGGGCCACGTTGGGGTCCTTGAGGTTGGGTTTGGTCCCTCGCAGGCTAAGAACAAGCAGAAGCAAGAGGGCCAAAGCCCCCCGAGCGAAGGAGGCCAAGAAGAAGTGCAAGGTGAGCCCATGGGTGCGAGCGGTGCAGGAGGAGGGGGGGGGTGATGGAGCTGCTCCCCCCCCCCCGCCCCACGCATCTCTCTGCTCCTCAGGCCAAGGAGAAGAAGGGCAAAGCAGAGAAGGGCAAAGACAAAGCGCGGCCCAAGGAGAAGAAGGGGAAGGGGGCTCGGAAGGCGGAGAAGGGGTTGGTGGCGCAGCGGCGCCTGGAGGAGCGGCAGCGCCAGCAGCTCATCCTGGAGGAGATGAAGAAGCCGACGGAGGACATGTGCCTGGGGGACCACCAGGTGGGTTTGGTGGCGATGGGGGGGGGGGGGGAACGCAGCAGTGGTGCCATTGCTCTGACCGCCCCCCCCTCTCCGGTGCCCGTCCCGCAGCCGCTGCCGGCGCTGTCGCGCATCCCGGGGCTGGTGCTGCCCGGCGCGGCCTTCTCGCGGTGCCTGGCGGTGGTGGAGTTCCTGCGGAGCTACGGGCGCGTGCTGGGGCTGGAGCCGGGCCGGGACGTGCCGAGCCTGAGCGCGCTGCAGGAGGGGCTGCTGGGGCTGGGGGACAGCGCGGGGCGGCTGCAGGACCTGCTCGTGCGGCTGCTGCGCGCCGCGCTGGGGGACCCCGGCCTGCCCCCGTACTGCCAGGTGAGAGAGAGCACATCCATCCCATCCATCCCATCCATCCCATCCATCCCATCCCTGCCCCCGTACTGCCAGGTGAGGGAGAGCGTCCTTCCCATCCATCCATCCCATCCCATCCAATCCATCCATCCCTGCCCCCGTACTGCAGGTGAGGGAGAGCATCCTTCCCATCCATCCATCCCATCCATCCATCCATCCATCCCATCCATCCATCCATCCATCCATCCATCCATCCATCCATCCATCCATCCCATCCATCCCATCCAATCCATCCCATCCATCCCATCCAATCCATCCCATCCATCCCATCCATCCCATCCCTGCCCCCGTACTGCCAGGTGAGGGAGAGCACATCCATCCCATCCCATCCATCCCATCCATCCATCCCATCCCTGCGCCGTACTGCCAGGTGAGGGAGAGCGTGCATCCCATCCCATTCATCCCATCCCATCCATCCATCCCATCCCATCCATCCCATCCATCCCATCCATCCCATCCATCCCATCCATCCCATCCCATCCATCCCATCCATCCATCCATCCCATCCATCCCATCCATCCCATCCCATCCATCCATCCCATCCATCCCATCCATCCCATCCATCCCATCCAATCCATCCATCCCATCCAATCCATCCATCCCATCCATCCATCCCATCCAATCCATCCATCCATCCCATCCATCCCATCCCATCCATCCCATCCCATCCATCCCATCCCATCCCTGCCCCCGTACTGCCAGGTGAGGGGAGACATCCCCCCCATCCCCGCACCATTCCCTGGCCTGATTCCAGCCGTGATCCCTGCCCCATCCTGAACCCGGTCCCATTTCCTGCCTCAGTCCTGGCTCTGATCCCTGCCCTGATCCCGGCTGCAAGTCCTGCCCCAGTCTCAATTCCAGCCCCACTTCCTGCTCTGATTCCAGCCCCTCCCGTAATCCATGCCCCATTCCTGACCCCGATCCTGCCCCTAATCCCTTTCTTGGCCCCAGCCCCAATCCTTGCCCCATTCCTGCTTCAATCCCAGCCCTGACCCCAATCCCTACCCCATTCCTGACCCCAATCCCTGCCCCAATCACGGCCCTAATCCTGACCCCATTTCCAGCCACTGCCCAGCCCTGATCCCTTGCCCCATTCCCAGCCCCATTCCCGGCCAGGTTGGGATGTGAGTGCCTGCGAGGCCCTGGGTGCTGCAGCCCTGGCACAGGGGAGCCCAGGCAACCCTTGGGATGCTCCTGCCTGTATCCCGGTCCTGCCCGTTGTTCCCCACTCGGTTCCCGTTCCTCCCACCCATGGGGTGCTGCCGCCCTCCCCTCTGGTGGGGGCTCATCCTCCCTTTGCTGCTCCCAGTCCCTGAAGATCCTGGGGGAGAAGGTGTCGGAGATCAGCCTGAACCGGGACACGGTGTCCGAGATCCTGCGCTGCTTCCTGACGGCGCACGGGGCCGGGGAGGAGCTGTGCGAGGGGCTGAGGACCAAACCCTTCCAGGCGCTGCCTCCGGACACGAAAGCCTCCATCCTGGCCTTCCTGGTGGACGAGCTCAACAGCAGCGCCCTCATCATCAGGTGGGTGTCCACGGGGGCAGAGCTGAGCCCCGACCGCTCCTGCTCCGGCCCCTTCCCGACGGCGTCTCCCTGCAGTGAGATCGACAAGACCCTGGAGAGCATGGCCAGCTACAGGAAGAACAAGTGGATCATCGAGGGGCGGCTGCGCAGGTGGGTGCTGCCTGGGGGTGCCACTGTGTGCGCCCCACTGATGCAGTGAGTGCCACTGTGTGTGCCCCTTGCTGCCTGGGGGTCCCACTGTGTGTGCCCATTGCTGCCTGGGGGTGCCACTGTGTGTGCCCCACTGATGCAGTGGGTGCCACTGTGTGTGCCCCTTGCTGCCTGGGGGGTGCCACTGTGTGTGCCCCTTGCTGCCTGGGGGTGCCACTGTGTGTGCCCATTGCTGCCTGGGGGTGCCACTGTGTGTGCCCCATGGATGCAGCGGGTCCCATTGTGTGTGCCCCATTGCTGCCTGGGGGTGCCGCTGTGTGTGCCCATCGCTGCCTGGGGGTGCCACTGTGTGTGCCCCACTGATGCAGTGGGTGCCACTGTGTGTGCCCCTTGCTGCCTGGGGGTGCCACTGTGTGTGCCCCACTGATGCAGTGGGTGCCACTGTGTGTGCCCATTGATGCATCGGGTGCCACTGTGTGTGCCCATTGATGCATCGGGTGCCACTGTGTGTGCCCCATTGATGCATCGGGTCCCACTGTGTGTGCCCCATTGATGCATCGGGTCCCACTGTGTGTGCCCCATTGATGTATCGGGTCCCACTGTGTATGCCCATTGATGTAGGGGGTCCCATTGTGTGTACCCCATTGCTGCTTGGGGGTCCCACTGTGTGTGCCCATTGAAGCAGCGGGGTCATTGTGTGTGCCCCACTGCTGCAGCGGGTCCCACTTCATGTGCCCCATTGCCCCACTGGGAATGCCCCATTGACAGAGAGGGTCCTGCCTGTGGCCTCTGCTCCTTCCCCGCCGTGTCCCATGCTTGGAGCACTCGGGATGCCTGTGATGGGGGCCGGCAGCGGGGCAGGCAGCGGGGCAGGCAGCGTGGCAGGCAGTGACCCCGTGCTGTGTGGGGCAGGCTGAAGGTGGCCCTGGCCAAGAGGACCGGGCGCCCCGAGTCCGAGCTCACGGGGCTGGAGGACGGACGGCGCCGGCGCAGCTCCCGCCTCACCGAGGACCCTGCGCTGGACATGGAGGAGGAGGAGGAGCTCGGGGGCGCCGCTCCCGCCGCGAGGATGAGGTGGGTGCCCCGTGGGGCGCTGCCGTGGGGCGCGGCGGGGGGGGGAGGCTCCATCCCCGCTCCATGGCTGCTCCCGTCCCTCCGCAGCTCGACGCCGCCGTGTCCTCCATCCCCGAGCTGGAGCGGCAGATCGAGAAGCTGACCAAGGTGAGCGGTGGCGGGGGGGGGGGGGGGGGGGTCCGGGGGGTGCAGCTCCGCCACGGGGCCCCCCCCCACCCTGCGCTCTCCCCATAGAGGCAAATGTTCTTCCGCAAGAAGCTGCTCCATTCCTCGCAGTCGCTGCGCGCGGCGGCGCTGGGGCAGGATCGGTACCGGCGGCGCTATTGGGTCCTGCCCCACCTGGGGGGCATCTTCGTGGAGGGCGCGGAGGGTGAGCGCGGGGCCCCCCCCAGTGGGAATGGATCCCAATAGGGCCAGAGGGAAGGGATGGGGGGGATGGGGGGGACCCCCACAATGGGAATGGAGGGAAGGGGTGGGGGGGCCCGCGCAATGAGAATGGATCCCAATGGAGCAGCAGGGAAAGGATGGGGGGACCCCGCAACTGGAATGGATCCCAATGGGAATGGAGGGAAGAAGGGATGGGGGGACACCCCCAATGGGAATGGATCCCAACGGGGCAGGAGGGAAGGGATGGGGGGGACCCCCACAATGGGAATGGATCCCAATGGGGCCAGAGGGAAGGGATGGGGGGGGAACCCCACAATGGGAATGGAGGGAAGGGGTGGGGGGACTCCCAATGGAAATGGAGGGAAGGGATGGAGGGACCCCCACAATGGGAATGGAAGGAAGGGATGGGGGACCCCTCAATGGCAATGGAGGGAAAGGATGGGGGGGACCCCTCAATGGCAATGGAGGGAAGGGATGGGGGGGACCCCTCAATGGCAATGGAGGGAAGGGATGGGGGGGACCCCTCAATGGCAATGGAGGGAAGGGATGGGGGGACCCCTCAATGGCAATGGAGGGAAGGGATGGGGGGGACCCCCCGCAATGGGAATGGAGGAAGGGATGGGGGGGACCCCCGCAATGGGAATGGAGGGAAGGGATGGGGGGGACCCCCGCAATGGGAATGGAGGGAAGAAGGGATGGGGGGCCCCCCCCCAATGCGAACGGATCCCAACACTCCATCTCCTCCCTGCAGCGGCGGAGCCAGAGCCCCCGGAGCAGAAGGTGCCCCCCGGTGAAGCCGGAGCGGTGCCGGTCCCCGTCGCCCACCGGGTGCCCCCCCCAGCATCGCGGTCCCGCGGTCGCCCCGCAAGAGCCGGAGGAGCTTCCGCAGCACTGCGGCCCCGGCCCCCCCCCGCCGCCGTCAATGGGGCCCTGGAGGCGCCGGTGGCCGTGGGGCAGAGCCAGCACGACCTCAGCCAATCGGCGTTCCTGTCCTGGCTGAGCCGGACCCAGGCCTCCCTGCTGGGGGGCTCCGTGCTCACCCCCGACAGCAGCCCCGGGGAGGGGGACGCGGGGCTCCCGCTGCCCGCCGGCCGCGTCCGACCCCCCCGAGGAGGAGGAGGAGGAGGAGGAGGAGGAGGAGGAGAGCGCCGCGGAGAGGAGGGGGCCCTGGTTCCATGTCCCGCCCCGCGCCCCCCCCGCGGCCTCCGCCGCCGCACAGCCCCGCGGTCCCCCCAAGGGCACGGCCAGGCAGGTGCGTGCTGCGGGGAGCAGGATGGGGCCCTCTGCCTGGCACCGGGGTGCTGAGCCCATGGGAGCCGCAGGGGTCCAGGGCTGAGGAGTGGGTCCGTGCTTGCATCATCTGCCCCCCTCCATCCCCCTCTACCCCCCTCCATCCCCCTCTGCCCCCCTCCATCCCCGTCTGCCCCCCTCCATCCCCGTCTGCCCCCCTCCATCCCCGTCTGCCCCCCTCCATCCCCTCTGCCCCCTCCATCCCCGTCTGCCCCCTCCATCCCCCTCTGCCCCCCTCCATCCCCGTCTGCCCCCCCTCCATCCCCGTCTGCCCCCCTCCATCCCCGTCTGCCCCCCTCCATCCCGTCTGCCCCCCCTCCATCCCCGTCTGCCCCCCTCCATCCCCCTCTGCCCCCCTCCATCCCGTCTGCCCCCCTCCATCCCCGTCTGCCCCCCTCCATCCCTGCCCTCCCGTCTGCCCCCCTCCATCCCCCTCTGCCCCCTCCATCCCCTCTGCCCCCTCCATCCCCTCTGCCCCCCTCCATCCCCCTCTGCCCCCCCTCCATCCCCGTCTGCCCCCCTCCATCCCCCTCTGCCCCCTCCATCCCCCGTCTGCCCCCTCCATCCCCCTCTGCCCCCCTCCATCCCCCTCTGCCCCCTCCATCCCCCTCTGCCCCCCTCCATCCCCCTCTGCCCCCCTCCATCCCCCTCTGCCCCCTCCATCCCTCTGCCCCCTCCATCCCTCTGCCCCCCTCCGTCCCCTCTGCCCCCCTCCATCCCTCTGCCCCCCTCCGTCCCCACCTGACCCCCTCCATCCCTCTGCCCCCCTCCGTCCCCTCTGCCCCCCTCCATCCCCTTCTTCCCCCCTCCGTCTCCTCTGCCCCCCTCCATCCCCACCTGACCCCCTCCATCCCCCACCTGATCCCCTCCATCCCCACCTGATCCCCTCCATCCCCACCTGATCCCCTCCATCCCCACCTGATCCCCTCCATCCCCACCTGACCCCCCTCCATCCCCACCTGACCCCCTCCATCCCCACCTGACCCCCTCCATCCCCACCTGATCCCCTCCATCCCCACCTGACCCCCTCCATCCCCACCTGACCCCCTCCATCCCCACCTGACCCCCTCCATCCCCACCTGACCCCCTCCATCCCCACCTGACCCCCTCCATCCCACCTGACCCCCTCCATCCCCACCAGCTCAACGGCCTCCCCACGGACGACCCCACGGCTCCTTTGCTCGCTTCCACTCTGGTCCCCGCCGGCCCCAGGACCCACGGCGCCTGCCCGAGGAGCCGGGGCAGCCTGGACCCCCCGGGGGGGCAGCCCAAGCGCCGGGGGCGGCCCCCGACCAAGTTTTTCAAGCAGATGGAGCAGAAGTTGCTGACGCAGCAGACAGAGCAGCCGGTTCCCCCCGGTGAGAGCTCAGCTCCCCCTGGGGCGCCGCAGGGCCGGGGCCGCGGTGCTGAGCGGTGCTGTGCCCCGTGCAGAGATGCAGAGCGGGTGGTGGTGGCTGCAGCATCCCGAGGAGCTGGAGGCCGTGGAGCGGGCGCTGCACCCGAGGGGCATCCGGGAGAAGGCGCTGCACAAACACCTCACCAAGCACAAGGAGTTCCTGCGGGAGGTCTGCCTGCGCGCCAGCACCGGTACTGCCCCCGGGGGGGGCTGCTCTGCGGCGTCCCCGCGTGCCCCTGCCATCCGCATGCCCCTGCCATCCGCATGCCCCGCTCGGCTCCCACATCTCCTCTGCGTTCCCCATCCCCTCCTCTGCGTTCCCCATCCCCTCCTATGCGTTCCCCGTCCCCTCCTATGCGTTCTCCATCCCCTCCTATGCGTTCTCCATCCCGTCCTATGCGTTCTCCATCCCCTCCTATGCGTTCTCCATCCCCTCCTATGCGTTCCCCATCCCCTCCTATGCGTTCTCCATCCCCTCCTGTGTTCCCCATCCCCTCCTATGCGTTCCCCATCCCCTCCTATGCGTTCTCCATCCCCTCCTATGCGTTCTCCATCCCCTCCTATGCGTTCTCCATCCCCCTCCTATGCGTTCTCCATCCCCTCCTGTGTTCTCCATCCCTTTCTATGCGTTCCCCATCCCTTTCA